>SKCR01014153.1:0-69741 GCA_019454045.1 Zanthoxylum bungeanum | reverse complement strand
AAGGTTAAGATCCAGATTAATCCGACGTCTCTTACCACGATCATCATCAGACCATTTTATCTTTGAAATGATAGGGTCAACTTGTGGTACATATGCTATGAGTTGGTCAAGTAGATCTGGAGCAGACCTAGCAGTAAAAAGGAGTTCTTTCATAGGTTTTGACACGAACCCATTTCTCCCATTTCCGAGCATCATCAAGAAACACACAAAGAAAATCATAAAATCCATCAACGTTGAGCAGTCCAAGTGGTTTCTGGTGTATGTTCAGGTTCGCCCAAGATAGAACTATAAAAATTTCCTCTAATGTACCCAAGCCACCTGGCAAAGCAATAAAAGCATCAGAACGGTTAATCATTTCAACCAGTCGTTCATACATACCTGGCACGATCAGTTCCTCTCTGTTTGATGATCCAATAAGATTAGCCTCTACCAAGGGTTTTGGGATGATTCCCAAAACATGACTGCCTCCTTCTTGTACGGCCTTTGAAACGATCCCCATTACTCCAAGATTGCCTCCGCCATATATTAAATGCATATTCCTTGCTGCTAAGACTCGACCCAATTCTTGTGCTGCTTCTATGTATTGTGGTTTAGTACCAACTACTACTAACAGCAAAACACACAAATATTTTCAACTCGTCTTCTTGAAGTGGCTTCCATTTTTTTACTATGGATGTCTTCAAAAGTGCAATGATGAGTTGAATTTATAGTACCTGAAAAGGGTGAATAAAATAATAGCACAAGTATCTTCCGAATGACGATTAGTAGCAAAATAATAAAATAGATTGTGATAGTCAACAAGATCTGGATCCTGTCGGAGAACAATAAAACAAATCAATTACTAGAAAAAGACAAAGAGATATAATATGTACAAGAAAAGTAACGGCTTGATTGACATCTATGCGTCAGGAACAAGCTTCCCATCCAATTTTCTTATAAATTGGCAAACAGGGTCTTTTTGAGTCAGATTCCCTAGACTTAATTGTTGTCTTTCTTTTTGGAATTGTGTGTGTAATTTGTGAATGGCTATATGAACATATCCACTGGGATGCGTCTCAAGAGTCGAAGAAATATCATCTAAAGACTCCTTACTCAAGCCATCCCTAATGAATTTAATTTTATCTTCACGATTATCGGACACCATTCCTAAAGAACGACAACGAGTATTGCAATTCCAACGCGCACATTTGTAACAAACACCTATTTGCTTAGCTCTACTTTCTTTCTGCATAGGTGTCTTCTTCCAAAACCAGGTAAATAAGAACTACAAGTCTCATAAAACTCACCTGCTAGACGGATACGTGCTTCGATTACCCAACAAATATCAGTAGGAATACCTTTGATCATTAGTAGTCTCATTCGTTCCAAGCGAGCTTTGTAAACTTTCATCAGAGATTTTTGAGGGAGAGAAGGAATTGCTTGTGAAGACTTGCGAGAGCTTCTTCCATCTTGAAATGTCTTAAACTGCAAAACTAAACACACAAAATTAAATTATACCAAATCACAATTTTACACAAATTGCATGGGTTGCCTCCCTGCGAGCGCTAAGTTTTAAGTCGTCAGCTAGACGTGACTGCCTGAACTTTATGCTGGATCTGAAAGTGTGACACTTTCTTTTTGTCGCTCCAACGGTTCTCCCCAGTAGTGCTTAACACGCCTGTTCTTAACCTTGAAAGTTTTGTTGGAGTCAGGATCATGTATCTCAACGGCTCTATCTGGTAAAACTTTGGTGATCACAAATGGACCTGACCACCGTGATTTTGGCTTCCAAGGGAAGAATTTCCCCCTTGATTTGTTTAACAGTACCTTCTGCCCTGGTTCTAGTTGTATGCGCACTAACTTCTCATCATGTATTTTCTTTGCCTTTTCTTTGTATAATTTGGCATCCTCAAAAGTTGTTTATGAAATTCCTCCCATTCGTTGAGCTGGTGGATCTTTTCTCTCTTGTTGCTTGTTGTGCAAGAATTGGCTCTTTCAGTACAAAAGACGCTTTATCTTCAGGCTCCACAGGCAATTGACATGTTTTAAGTTTGTCAGTAGAACTTTGCATTGCTTTGGAGTTCTGAATGGTACTGTGTATCACATCAAGTCTGAAACATTCCTCCTTCTTTTCATCGTCTGGGAAATTCATGGCTTTGAAAACATTGAATGTTACTTCCTGGTCTTGTACCCTCATGGTTAATTCTCTTTTTTGTACATCAATAATGGTTCGACCTGTAGCCAAGAATGGTCTTCCGAGGATGATTGGCACGTCTGCGTCTTCCTCCATATCAAGGACAATAAAATCTGCTGGGAAAATGAATTTGTCAACTTTTACTAACATTTTCAACAACTCCTCTTGGAAATGCGAGCGTTCGATCAGCAAGTTGCAATGAAACTGAAGTAGGCATTGCTTCTCCAATCTGCAGTTTCCTGAATATAGAAAGGGCATTAAGTTAACACTTGCACCTAAATCACATAAAGCCTTACCAAATTATGTTCTCCTATGATGCAAGGAATGGTGAAACTTCCAGGATCTTTCAACTTTGGGGGAAGTTTTCTCTGAATGATGGCGCTGCATTCTTCTGATAATGCTACTGTCTCATAATCTCCCAATCTCCGTTTTCGTGAAAGAATGTCTTTCATGAATTTAGTATAACTGGGCATTTGTTCCAAAGCTTCTGCAAATGGAATGTTGATGTGCAGCTTTTTGAAAACCTCCAAGAATCGAGCAAAATGCTTGTCCAGTTTACTTTCTGAAGGGTTGAGGAAAAGGTGGAGGTGGAGTGATCTGTTCTTTTTCCTTTGCTTCTTTTTCCTCCATCTGTTTCTCTGCTTCTTTTGGAACTTCCTCAATTGTTGTTTTGGCTCCAACATCTTTGTTGATTTCAGTACCACTTTTTAACATGATGGCATTACATTGCTCTTTCCCCATGTTCCTTGGATTTGGTTCTGTGTTGCTGGGAAGGGTACCTGGCGGTCTGTAACTCTGAGCATTGGCCAGTTGTCCAATTGATTCTCTAGTGATTTGATGGAAGCAGATTGGCTTTGAAACATAGCATCGTACTTTTTAACTGAGCCAACACTTCTGCTATTCCTGGTTCATTTGTCTGCTCCTGGCCTTTGTTATGTTGCTGAAATCCAGGTGGTGGATAGTTCTGTTGTTGGCCTGAATTGTTGATCCATGAAAAATTGGGATGATTCCTCCACCATGGGTTGTAGGTGTTGGAATATGGATTGTTCCCTTGTCTGTTGAAATTGTTGACATAATTCACCGTTTCTTCATGTTGATTTTGTTCTTTTGCTTCTCCATATGGTGAATTTGTGGTTCCAATGTTACTTTGCTTGCCCAGAGTCTCCATGAATTTGCATATCTGATCCAGTTTGGTACTGACTGCTGAATTGGCTCCAACCTCATAAATTCCAGCAATTCGTTGAATCATGCTCCTTTCTGTTGGCCACAATGAATTGTTGTTGGCCATTTCTTCAATTAGGTCCCAAGCTTGTTCTTCTCCTTTTGCCATTAATGCTCCTCCGGCAGCAGCATCAATTGTGGTTCTCATAATTCCAGAAAGTCCATTATAGAATGTTTGGACTTAAAGCCATTTTGGAATCTCATGGGAGGACATTTCCTGAGCAAATCTTTGTACCTTTCCCAAGCTTCGTAGAGAGTTTCTGATTCTTGTTGTACAAAGGATGTGATGTCATTCCTCAACTTTCCAGTTCTGGCTGGTGGAAAGTACTTTGCAAGAAATTTGGTGGCTAAAGCGTTCCATGTGGTGATGGAACCAGCTGGTAGTGAATGTAGCCAAGCTTTACCTCTGTCCTTCAAGAGTATGGAAAAACACGAAGTCGCATTGCTTCTTCAGCTTCTCGGTTGTAATTGAAAGTACCGCAAACTTCCAGGAAGTTGCTGATGTGGGCATTAGGATCTTCAGTTGCATTCCCTCCAAACTGTACTGATTGTTGTATCATCTGAATGCAAGTTTTGATGTCACCTGCATTTGCTGGTAAGGGAGGAAGTACAATACATGAAATGAGTCTGTCAACCACCGGAATTGTTCTGTCTCGAATAGGAATTGGTGGTGCAACTTGCAAAGGTTCAGGTTCCATGTTAATAATGCTTCTTGGCCTTGTCGCCTTTCTCTTCTCAATTGTCTGATGGTTCTTTCAATTTCTGGGTCAATCGGTTGTAGTTCAAAGCTTCTGGTTCGTCTCATTAAGATTGTGATAACCTGAAACACAATAAAACGAAAGTAATAAGAAAAAAGGAAAAATTAGACACAAGTAACGTATCTAACCTTTAAACTAATAGTAAAAGATAAAGAAGTCCCCGGCAACGGCGCCAAAAACTTGACCGGCGTAAACACACACGTATAACGCAAGCGCACGTATCGTTCAAGTAGTATAAAAAGTATCGATCCCACGAGGACTTAATATCTATTCTATTAATTTTATGAGGTCAAGTGATTACTAATATCTAACAAGTTGTTGAAAAGATAATGATGATTCTAAATTTTAAAACAAGTAAAAGAAATTTGAGAATAGATTAATGGGAATTAAGACTATCTAGGGTTGTGAATTCTTCCAATATTAATTAAAAGATGAAGTAGTTAAATCATAGTTGGGTAAAATATTAAATTATTAATCTGGAATACTAAATTATGTAAAAGCCTCTTCCGATGGTCATTTACAAATACCTAGAATAATCAAATTGAATCATATGTCTATGTCAATTAAATTACCTAGATTCATTAAGATTGAATTCCAATTATTGATTACCCCCGCCCAACAGGTATATTTCTATCCTGTAAGGAAATCTATTAAAGGTTTATCTATCCTTAAAGAAGATCGTGGGTTGTTGAGTATAAGGTCTTAAACTTAAAATCCCTATGTCTAGTTCATTTTAAGTTTGACTAATCAATTTTATTAATGGCCAGTTAATAAAAAGGCTTTAAGATTATGACTCAACAAATAATTCTTTAATTACCCATACTATAATCTAACCCTTTATAAACTGGTGATATTAGATTTTATCACAACCCTAGATATTTAACTTAGTTACAACACATAACTAAAACTGATAAAAACTTAAAAGACATAAAATTAAATTGCTGAAAAGTAATTGTAGAATAATGAATTGCAATAAAAAGAAATGAAATGCTAAGATAAAAGGAAATAACTTCTACTATATACTATTTAGATATCTCCCATAAAATAATAATATATATATACTTGTGATATTTTAAACCAACCGTCCGGAATGGCGGTATCCTGATTAAGTCAAATTCAAATATACCAGCCATAAGGCGGAACAGAAATATAAATTTAAACCAACCGACCTAGAATGGCGGTATCCTCATTAAGTCAGGTTTAACCAGTTTAAATTGAATAACCAACCGACCTAGAATGGCGGTATCTTTTTATTAATTCAGATTTTATATAGTTTATATATTATATTTTAAGGGAGATTAATCTAAATAGCAAAAGTAAAAGTATTACCTTATTACCTCAGCATAGAGAAGTTACCCCCTCATGGATGGATAGAATTACTACTACAAAGCGTAAATAAAACTGAATAAAAGAAGAAAATATGAAGAACTCTCAATTTATTTATAAGGATTTCAGAGGAAGAGGTACATTTGAAACTAAAAATTCGAAATCTATTTATAGGCAAAAAAATCTAATTTTTTATTATTATTTTTCTGATTTTTATTATTTTAATATTTTCTGATTTTTATTTTTTTATTATTATTTTTTTTTGGATCGCTGAATTTTCGACACGTGGCATGGTGTGCTAAAAATGACGGCTCGTTGAATCTTTGACATGTGGCATGGTGGTGCAATTACCAAAATACCCTCGGTGTCGGGACGCCCAAAATTACCAAAATACCCTTTTTGCCAAATTTCACTATTTTGCTCCAAATCACCTCCAGAATATCTTGAAACTTTATTTTGGTGTCGGAATGCCCAAAATTACCAAAATACCGTGTCGGGATGCCCAAAATTACCAAAATACCCTTTTTGCCAATTTTCACCAAATTTCACAGTTTTGCTCCAAATCACCTCCAAAATGTCCTGAATCTTTATTTAGCTGCAAAATAACACAAAACACATCAAAATATTCACAAAACTCAAGAAACTATACAAAATATCAAGTTAAATGAGTGGGAAATAGTGATACATTTATCACTCATCAGTATTCAACTCGTTTATGCATGATTGATGATTCTTGGGACTTGATTGAAACTCAACACTTAGTAAGTTGGACTAAAGGTCCCCTATTTTGAGGGGTTAAAATCCTTTATCACGATGCTTTGCCGCGCCGATTGATGTATATTCGGTTGAATGTAAGATGTGTTCAATTGGGTATACGAAGTCCGATATTATTGTTTTTTTATTGTTTATATGTATGACGTGATCGAGCGCATGGGCTTAGTAAGGTGGATTAAAGGTCCCCTATTCTGAGGGGTTAAAATCCTTTACCACGATGCTTTTCCGCACCGATTGATGTATATTCGGTTGAATGTAAGATGTGATCAATCGGGTATACAGTGTCTGATATGATTGTCTTTATTTTTATATGCATGATGTGATCGAGCGCATAGGCTTAGTAAGTTGGATTAAAGGTCCCCTATTTTGAGGGGTTAAAACTTTTTATCACGATGCTTTGCCTCGCCGATCGGTGTATATTCGGTTGGATGTAAAATGTGTTCAATCGGGTATACGAAGTCTGATATAGTTATCTTTATCTTTGTATGCATTGTAATGAAAAGCTCATGGGCTTATTGTGTTGATTAAAAGGTTCTCCATTTAGGGGAAGGAAAGCCTAAAATGCTACCTTTACCACGATATTTACCGCGTCTTTCATCTATTGATTGCATCATCTATCCCTGTCTTGGCTCGATCTATTATCATTGGTGCACCCATATTATCAGCTCTTGCACTTTCCTTTGTTCACGCACAAAAACCCTAAAGCCTTCCACGCACCTGCGAACTTCACTCAAAAACCACTTATGCTCAGTTACCTAAAATCCACTCACGTAAACAGCTCCCTGACCTAGCACACTCGTCATAGCCTGCCCTTTTGCGCCCAGCTAATAGCCCTCACGTTTTTGCCACAAATTCAGCCCTCACGTCACTTACCAAGACACACACAGCCCCTCACAAATAAACTGCCCATTGACCACACATTCAACACAGCAAGCCACATCCCATACGCCCTTAGCAGCCACTCAGTCCACAAATTCCCCTTACAGTGCACATTACACAACCTTCACGCATCATGAACCAAATTTCCCATTGCCTCCACGCCTAGCTTGTCCACTCCACAACACGTCCCCTAGCTTCTAGCCGCATAACTCAGCACTCACGCAAAAGCCACAAACACTCAAAGCAGCAGCTCCCTTTGACGCATTAGGCACCTCTAAAACAGCCCCGAACTACATCACAATACCACCAAAAAAGACCCACGCATGTGTTCGTGTCAATTCTAGAGATCCTTTCTACATCACATCACGACATGCCTATCTTAGCATATAGTTGTCTCTTTTTATCTTATGCATTTGTATTACCTCTTGAGTTATCTATTTCTATTACGCACTTAAGGGTCTTATTTGTTTGCGCTTTTGTGCCTACCAATGCGAAATTGTATGCCTTCTGTATGTCAATTGATCTTTATGCATGAATTTGGACATAGATTGTATGCAAATAGGTTGTATGCAAATTTGGACATAGATTGTATGCAAAATAGGTTGTATGCAAATTTGGACAAAGATTGTATGCAAATAGATTGTATGCAAATATGAAAATATGTTATATGTAAACTTAGATATGACCTTTGTACCTATGCATGCGAACTTATGAGTAAATTATCCTTGGAAATATGTTACTTAGGCTTGGTTAGATTATTGCACAAATCATTTTATTACAAGTGGCATAAGTAAGGGACCATTCCGAACCCAACGGTTTGAGGTCTTCCCTTGCGAGGGGTGAGTGCGGCCTTAAATCTTTATCCCGGTTCACACCGGGTGGCGACTCCATTATTCCCCGGTTTAGTCCCCCGTGGGCTACTCCGTACTCCCAACCGGGCCGCGAGCCCGGAACAGCATGTGTCACCCAGTTTTTGTTCCCACAGTCTGGCGACTCCACTGGGGATAGAGAATCAGCCCCGAAATAATGTCTTGTAATATTATGATTTGTGCTTTAATTAACTGTGTCTACTGTGAGTTAAAAATGGTTTAATCAAAGGCACTTTTTAAGGTTTGGTAATGGTTTGGTGGCTTCCTTCATTCACTACCTTTCTATAAGGAAAAGCTGTGAATGCACCTAGATAATCATTTACTTGTAGCCTATTGTGATGGACTAATTTGGAGGACCCGTTTTTTATTCCTGTCACCAAGTGATAAGAGCCTAAGAGGCTAGGGTATTTAAGAGAGCCTCGCTCTACCCTCCCTCTGGGGAATCTACAACGAGAAATCCATCTGACAGTCAGTCACACACCATAACTCGTGGGCACGTACTATAAGGTATAAAAAAGGTGCGCTCACTTGGTCGCTCGAACCCTTGAGTGGGGAGACCTTGTTGTGGGCAATCCTTCACCAGCGAGAGTCTTTGTCTACACTCCAACAGACCCGCACGTAGACCGGGGTTGTATGGCCTATAGTAACTATTTCCTTGTGCTTGTGGACCATCCTCATTTGGATGCAGTTGGACTTCTTGTCAGAAATGCGAACTTGTTAGGCCATTTAAACTGGGACAAGTTCGTATCCTATGACAATTGGGCCAAAAGCTTCTGAAATGTTGATGGGCCACTCTATAGAAATTATCTTTGTATGCTTGTGTTTGTGAACATTGTCGTTTGGATCCATTCGGACCTTTTTTCATGAAGTATGGGCTTGTTGGGCCATTTAAACTGGGACAAGAACGTATCTTATGATGATTGCGCCAAAAGCTTCTAAAACGCCAATGGGCCATTATATGTTTGTGTTTAAGAACATTATCATTTGGATACGGTTGGACTTCTTGCCATGAGATGTGAACTTGTTGGTCCATTTAATCTGGGACAAGTTCACTCCTATGACAGTTACCCAAAAGCTTCTAAACTGTTGATGGGCCGATTTGTGTGAAAATTTTAATGAGTTGATATATTCCACGTATCTCATGCATCTCAAGCATACATGCATCATGCTAACCCTTTTGTCTTGAAAGCCATCATAGATACCTGTTGGTTAGGGAAGAGGGAAGACTCACCAAAAGACCGGTAACAGATATGAGTACATCTGATAACGAGGTATCCCAGATAGATCAGTTGGAAAATGGTTTCCCCAAGATTACCAAACAGTTGCAAGCCTTGACTACCGCCATGGCAAATATGGTTGTACCCCGTGCTAGGGGAAATTCTGAGAATATGAGGCGCGAGGAGCCTCCGAATGGGTTGGGGGATGATATCCCCATTTTTGATGATGACATGGCAGAGTATGCAATAGGCAGAGTGATTGGGTCTCAGGCAGAATTTCAGAAGCTTCGGGATCAGGTTGAAATAGTTACCCACAAAATGAGGGGTAAACATGAAGATTTGTTAGATTATGAGGCAATGACCTTCGGAGAACAGCTGCCAGCTCAGTTTAAAATGCCCGACATTGCCAAGTTTAATGGGAATGAAGATCCGAGAGTCCATCTGCAGCAATATGTCTCAGTCATGAGTTCAGTGGGCCTATCACAGTGCCAAGTCCAAAAGATGTTTGGGATGTCACTCGAGGGGGCACATGTGGTTTGGTATCATAGCCTTGAGAAGAAGGTTAAGGAAGATTGGAGGGAACTAGCTGATGCTTTTCGGAAGCAGTATGTTACAGACTTAGAAATTGACTTGTCACTCCGTGATTTGGAGAACACTAAGCAGAAGCCAGAGGAAAGTTTCAAAGAGTATGTGGATCGCTAGAGAAGCCAGCTTTTGAAAATGCAGACTCGGCCTTCAGAGAAAGACAAAATTAAAATGATCATCAAGGGCACCAAGCCCTCTATTTATGGTAAGCTGAGGAGGATGACTTCGATGATTTCTGATTTTCGACAGTTGAGGGAAACTTTCATGGATATTGAGGAAAAAGAGGCTGAAAACAGAAAGTTTTATGGCCATAATAGAAGAACTTTTGGGGGGCCTTCTGAGACCAAGCCCGCTACTGCCGAGGTCGCTACCGTCAAGAACAGGCGATTCTCCAATCTTGGTAGACCTTTGTCAAATGTATTTGAAAAGCTGAAAATGCAAGGACTTCTAAAACCTTTGGAACCTACGCCATTTCCGAACCCTGTGCCACCATACCTCAACCTAAACCAGTATTGTCACTTCCATCAAGAAAAAGGCCATGACACCGACAACTGTACCCGCCTTAGGCATGAGGTCCAAAACCTCATTGACTCCCATAAAATACCCAATCCAGAAAAAGAACAACCCAACACACACATGAACCCTCAACCATAAAGCCACTCAACCACCCAGGCTTCTTGCATTGAGATAAGGGATAACAGTGAAGAACCATAGGCCAAGGAAGAAGGCAATGTTGCGAATGATGAAGTTATTCCTCCTAGTTTATTTGATCCTGCATTTTTAATATAGACATTGATTTAGTCTACATGTTCGAACCATTTTCTTAAATGATAATAAAGACGTTCATTTCGCTGAATCTCTTCTGCAATATAAGTATATTTGAGAAAAGCATTCAACCTTGGTACTATGAAATTCAGTGATGTTTAGAACACGGGGAATCCTCGGAATAAGTAAGCAGAAAAGATAAGATAGCCATTCATAAATTAGGAAATGGGGGTAGTGAGAATATCAGACATGGAAGGGAATTAGTTCACCAATCCGATCAACGTAGACAGATTGAAGCAGTGGCTTGCCTGAAGAAAAGAAGACTGAGCAGTCACCAAGAGAATTGGCAGAAGACCTAACCCGACGGGATAGGAACATTCATGCATGCATACACGTAACATATTTTGCATCCTTTTGTGTTTGTTTTGTTTTGTGTTCACAGGTTTTGAAGAATAAAAAAGAAAGCGGCAAAGAACAGGCTAATCAGAAACAGTGGAAAGCACAGTATCGGATTCGGGTAATAATCCCAGGGTTGAGGCCCATTTGAGTTTGAGTTTTGGGTATGGCACTCAGAGGGCGAGGCCCACATTAGTTTCAGTATCAGTCTTGCCGGGTATGGCAATCTGGGGGCGAGGCCCACGTCATTATCAGTAGCAGTCTTGCCGGGTATGGCAATCTGGGGGCGAGGCCCACGTCATTATCAGTATCAGTCTTACCGGGTATGGCAATCTGGGGGCGAGGCCCACGTCATTATCAGTATCAGTCTTACCGGGTATGGCAATCTGGGGGCGAGGCCCACATCATTATCAGTAGCTTGGGGACGAGTCCCAGGGTTGAGGCCCATATCAGTATCGATTCAGAAAGAAAGCCCAGTGTCAGCTCAGATCGGGGATAAAGCCCACATTTAGTATAATTCAGGAACAAAGCCCACATTCAGTGCAATTCAAGAACAAAGCCTACAGTCAGCTCAGATTGGGGATAAAGCCCACATTCAGTATAATTCAGGAACAAAGTCCACATTCAGTATAATTCAGGAACAAAGCCCACATTCAGTGCAATTCAGGAACAAAGCCCACAGTCAGCTCAGATCATGGCTAAAGCCCACATTCAGTATAATTCAGGAACGAAGCCCACATTTAGTGCAATTCAGGAACAAAGCCCACAGTCAGCTCAGATCGGGGATAAAGCCTACATTCAATATAATTCAGGAACAAAGCCCACATTCAGTACAATTCAGGAACAAAGGCCACAGTCAGCTCAGTTCGGTGATAAAGCCCACATTTAGTACAGTTCGGGAACAAGGCCCAGGGAATAAAGCCTTCAATCAGTACAGTTCGTGGTGGTTTCTAGATTAGGTCCCAAGATATTGAAATCAACATGAAAATGCATGAATACACATCAAAGGAGGTACGGAATATACTCACAATGAACGGATTGAGATGCGACGAAGTCCAAAACTGAACTGCCTCCTCAAATGTCACGGCAGTAGCTTCTCCTTGCAGTGGACTGCTCGGTTTTGCTGTTTCTTGCACCTTGAAGATTCGGCCATGGTAGACACCATTGAAGCTCCAAGCTTCAAGCTTCCAAAATGGTTCCATGCTCACGAAATGGCTGCCCTAACACCTTAGGATGACTCATGGTGTGTGCTAGCACATTTGTTTTGCAACAAAACAACTTCTTGCTTCTCCTTTTTCGTTCGGCAGAACCAGAACAAGAAGAAGAAAAATGGGTCTCTTAGACCGTGAGGGAGAGAGATGAGGGAAAGAGGTAATACCGAAAATGAGAGAGAGGGAGGAAAATGAAAAATGTAAATGGGTTTTTATATTTTCCAAAAAATAATAAAACCATTTACCAATTTTCAAAATCAAAAAATTCAAAAGCAAAAAGCATAATTAATGCTTTCAACTACCACATCAATCAATCACTCAAATTGTCACATCACTCAAAGTGACATGTGATTTGACGCTTGATGTGACTTGCGATTTGACGCTCGATTTGACTTACGTGTCGCACTCGAATTTGAAATACGAATGCGCTCGCAAATAATCCCGGGCTCGGGTTCGCTAATTCCTAATTAACGAATTTTTCGTCGCGACGTAATTAAATGATTACGCCTAGCGAAATCACTATTCACGTCGCTAACGAATTAATTCTAAATTAACTCGTTCGCCCGAATTAAAATCTAATTTCAATTCTGCGTCGAAATCCAATTTCGCATAATATATCAAATATATTATTTTAATTGATCAATTCCAAATTAATCTTTCACACTTTTTAATTAATATTTTAACCCAGATAAAATATCTCCGTTATTAATCCCAGATTAATTTTCTCGCTCTTCTAATTAATCCCAGATTAATAAAGTGCGAGTCATACATCATCGATGAATCTTCGGGAAGCGACCCATGAGATCCTCGGATATGTTGGCAGTAAATACGGTCGTCGGACTATCCAAACATGTAAGTACCTAGTACTACGTTTGTACCGATTTACAAGACAAGGTTGGCCTCTAGCAAAGCGCCATGCCTACCCAATTCTCCAGAAACATGTTTACAGGAATAAGCGATCTATATCAAGCGTATTATACCGTAGTATTGCGTATTTCGATCCAGTATCGGATGTTCACGTGCTAGGCCTGTGGCTGGAATTATGTCTGCCCCGTACGAAGCACAAATCGGATGTCTGGCAACTAGTCTTTATAATCGGATATACATGACCTTGTCATAATATCCCGATAGCTCGAGCATTTAAGAGAATAAGTTCTGTATCCTATGTGACCATCATCTCCATATGACTGGAGTGATACTTCCGTCTTAACATCACACCCAACACACTACGATTCTCAATATACCCAGCATTGGCGTACACAGAACCTGTTAAAGCCCTGGACGACCTCAACCAAAGTATATTGATTGTCGTAAGTATTAGCGGTGCATGTCTCAGGTTAAGACCAAATACACCTACCCTGATTGCAGACTCCCATAGACACATAGTCATACTACCAATGGGATTCCGCAGGGGTCTATCCAGAGCGAAGCTATTTCCCGTACCATCGGTAAAACACAACCTCTTATCACACTTGCATGAGTATCCTATACCCAAATATATGAGAACTATGATGTTGTGCCCTCACAACGTGCACAAGTGTAATACTAGTCTTTTACGTATTTATCGATGTCCAATCTCGATAATACTCTGACTGGGCATATTTAATGATTTATCCTTCGTGGACTGATACTGTCTCATATCATTCTCCATCTAGGAACAAATCATAGGGACCTCTCATCATTTATACATCTAGGTGATCTAATCACAAATGATAAGAGTGCAATCTCTTTTGTCACACAGTTAATTTGTACAACAACACCGTGAACTGTACAAATAGTGACGCTATGGGTAATAATTGTCCAACAATCTCCCACTTGGCCTATAGTGTTGAATTTTTCTAAGGTCCCAAGATCAAACAAGACATGAAAACATGCGTGAATACACCAATGAAGATAGCGGAATACTTACATTGATCGGTTATGTCGATTTGAAGACGAATCAAGGCCAAAAACGTACTGCCTTGCTCACGCCACTGCAACCAGTCCATGCTCACTGTCTTGGCAGTTTCGGGTCTCAAAACGAAGCTCCAAACTCCATCGGATGAGTCCCGCCTCATGGTCGAACCTCCCTACCACCTTCGCAAGACTCGTAGTGTGCTAGCACTTGCGGTTTTCACCATGAAAACCCAACTCTTGCTCCCCTAAAGTCACGCCCAAACTGGTTCAAAACCAGTGAAGAATGGCCACCATTGCCGTGAGAGGAAGAGAGAATTTGAGAGAGATTGAAATTGTGTTGTATTAAAAAATGATTTACCAAAAATCAATTTATATTTATGCCATAATTTTCATTAAATTAATAATAAAATTATGACACATAACATGCAATGGCTTAGAGTGTCAAACACTCAAACTTCATGCAATGACATTGAGTGCAATGTACACAATCTACATGCAAAGCATTAGAATGACATGTGTCATGTGGGCCCCACACGTTTCCAAATGAAAGTGGGCCCACGTGCACTCACGCGCGTTCGGGTTCGATATTCCGAAATACCGAGCTTACGTCGCGACGTTAATTCAATCGAATAATTGCGGCTACCGAAATTATTATTTACGTCGCTAACGAATAATTCTAAATTAACTCGTTTGCCCGAATTAAAATCTGATTTTAATTCCGCGTCGAAATCTAATTTCGTCTAATATATCGAATATATTAATACACTAATTCCGAATTAATCGTTCTCTCTCTTTAGACGACATTTTATCCCGGATAAAACATCTCCGTTATTAATCCTAGATTAATTCTCTCTCTCTCTTCTGTATAATCCCAGATTATTCAAGAGTGCGAGTTGTGCGTCATCGGTGGATTATCGGGAAGCGACCCATGAGATCCCGGATAATCTGGCAGTAAATACGGTCGTCGGAGTATCCGAATACGTACTACAAGTACTACGTTCTATCGATTTACGAGACAAGGTCGACTCCTAGCAAAGCACCAAGTCTACCCAATTCTCCGGACATATCCATTTAAGAATATTAAGATCTGTATCAAGCGTAGTATACTAATGTATTGTGCATATCGGCTCCAGTATCGGATATCGTCACGTGCTAGGGCTGGGGCTGGATAAGTGTCTGCCCCGTCCGAAACACATATCGGATGTCTGGTAACTAGTCTCTATAATCGGATATTCATGACCTGGTCATAATATCACGATTGGATGCGCATCACTTAAGAGCACTAATACCGTATCCTGCGTGACATCATCTCCAATATGACTGAAGTGATACTTCCGTCTCGACATCACACCCAATACACTACGACTCTCTGATAAACCCAGAAGTGGTGTACGCAAAACCGGTTAAAGCCCTGTACCACCAAGACCAAAGTCTACCGATTATCGCAAGTATTAGCGATGCAAGTCTCAGGTTAAGACTATACACACCTACCTTGATTTCGGCCTCCCATAGACACATAGACATAATACCAATGGGATTCCGAGGGGTCTATCCAGAGCGAAGCTGTTTCCCGTACCATCGGTGAAACACGACCTCCTATCGCACTTGTATAAGTATCCAATACTTATATATATGAGAACTATGTCGTTGTGCCCTCACAACGCGCACAAGTGCAATACTAGCCTATACCGCATTATCGATGTCCAGTCTCGATAATACTACGGCTAGGGATATTTAATGATTAATCCTTCGTGGACTGATACTGTCTCATATCATCTCAATCCAGGAACTAATCATAGGGACCTCTCTTCATTTATATATCTATGGTGATCTAATCACAAATGACGAGAGTGCAATTTCCTTGTTACATAGTTAATTTGCTACAGCAACACAATGATCTGTGCAAATAGTGACGCTATGGGTCATATTATCCAACAACAATCTCCCACTTGGCACATAGCCAGTCACTCGAGTGTCCAACACCCGAACTATGTAAGGTTCGCTCAAATTGCTGAGGAAAGGTTTTCGTCAGCGGATTTGTTTGATTATCGTTTGACGCGATTTATACGATCATCACATCGCCACGATGTATGATCCGAACGAATCAGATGATATAGAAGTATATATCTGGATCGTCGATGAGACCTTTAATTCCTTAGCTTGTGCTGACGCCTAGCTCAGCTGCTAACAGAACTATATCTAATCTAATTAGATTTATTATCGACCCAAATGGCTTCTATTGCTGCCTCAGCTGCAGCAATAATCCGCATTAGTTGTTTATTCGGCAACAGTTATCTTGCTAGGAAGATTTCCAGCTCACTGTCCCGTTATTCAAACTTTATAGTACCGCAGTATTTAATCGTTTGGAAACTTGCTGCAGTGATCCCAGTCACTTCAAGTTCTCCTTCTCCATAGTAAAAGATAGCATCTTTAGTTCTCAGAGATACTAACAGATGTTCTTAACTTCAATCCAGTGACTATCACTTGGATTGACCCGATTGTGACTCCATATGCTCGAAGCGTATGAGACACCAATACAAGTACATTTTAAATGTACAATTTCCCAGAGAGTGTTAACAACTCCAAATCTATCCCAGTAGATTTTATTCCTTGAATAAAGGTTGTTACTCCCCCAGAATTCTACGGAGAATTTCTATGAAGAATATCTATGAAAGCCAAGCTTTCACCAATTGCTTTATGGGAATTTCACTGTCAGTGCGCTCTCCCACTAACCTCCTTATATACACAAGAATTATTTCGTTTTGAGTCAAATCATAAACCATTATGATTATTTCAAAACGTCAGTTCCAAGAACCTTATGCTTGCATGATCCCAAACATGGATCGAATAACCCGCAAACCTGTTTGTCGGTTATACAAATCGTCAGGATGTTGTAAATCCTCCAAAAGGTTTCCTTTTCAGGAAAGCGATTTTGATTTGTAACTGACATATTTCATAAATGAAATATACAGTTATCAACAAGCATCTTCAAAATGGATTTACCATGGCAACAGGTAAAAGGTTGAACCGTTATTAACACAATGTTGATAACGATACCTTTTTCGTCAAAAGCCTAGCTTTGTACGTTGGTATGTTGCCTTCCATGTATGTCTTCCTTGAAGACGTTTAATGTACCATAGGCACAATGCCTTGTGGTACAACAACTAGTATCCAAAATAGTTGTTATACATGGAATCCATTTCGGACTCATGGCACTTTGCCATAACAGGAGTCGATACCTCGTATCACTTCCTCAAACGTAGTCGGTGGATTACCTCCATAAGATTGACATCTTTATGAGGTTAGATCAGAAACCCATACCCTAGGTTGTTTTCTGACTCTATCCGATCTACTAGTTTCTTGTGTATTTGAAGATTAATGGTTTAGATTCATCATAGATGAACTATTTGTGTTCCATTAAGGACTTCGTGCCTTGAACAGTATTACTCCGATTTTCATCGAGTATCACTCCTCCCACTGACCACTGCATATCGGTATTCCTCTCAGGAAAACCGCATGGTGAGCAACAATCACATTGTTCTCATGTGGGATTTATAAGTACTATACTTAAGGTTTCCCTTAGGATAACCTATATTGGCACTTATCCAATTTGGGTCTTTAGTTTGGTATCATCCAAACGTTATGCCTGGCATACCCAAATTATCAGGAATGAGAAACCTCGTTTCTTCCCTGTTCATATCCTATATGATATCTGTCAAACAGATTTATATGGAACCTTATTCTAAATAAGTTTTGCACTGTTAATACATATCCTGTTTGAAGGAAATAGTAGCTCAGAGCGACTCGTGATAAACCTTATCATGTCCAACAAAATTCGGTTTTAGTTCGGACACACCGTCTAACTGACGTGTCTCGGGAGGAGTCCTCACATGAAAGAACACACCGTACTCTTTCATTTATATATGAAACTTACTGCTTAAGTATTTCCATTTCGGTCTTACCGTGGCGGAATAACACTATAGCCGATCTGTTTGTTTTCTTCGTGTCGAAACTTCAAAAGTTTCTGATCTGTGTTCTTCAAAAGAAACACATAACCACAACGTGATGCTACATCCGTTAAGGTCACGAAATATTCATGTTCACATCTAGCCTAGCTAGATATGGGCCCACTTAATTCACCATGAATAGGGCTAACAGATCGGTGGCCCTTTTACTATTACCAAGTAAATAGTATTTTAGGTATTTAACCTAATAAACTAGATTCGTAGACCTTATTTGAATAGTCAAATCAGTCCTAGTACCCACTCTTAAAAGGTGTGGATATACGAGTCTTGTTTAATTGTGTCCTAGACAACAATGCCACAAATAAGTCTCCATTGATCAAATCAATTTGAGCTATTTATTTGTCATTTTATATGTTTGAGATTTTATTATATTCAAAATATAAATTCTGTTATTTACATCCAATGTATTTATCTCAGTATCATCTTTATATAATGAAACACTTTAGTGTTCTAGAATATAAAGGTTTTATCCGCATCGGATTAAACACTGATATAGAGATAATGTCTCTAGTCAAACTAGTTACATTATAACATTTCCTAATTTAAGTACATACCCAAAGGGTAGTTCCTAAACTTAGGTATCTACGGTCGAAACAGCGACTTTCGTCCCGTTTCCAATTCGCAGAGAAATCTCGGCTTGAAGCCAGTATCCAGCTCACAGCGGATTCTGAACGTCAATACATATATATATTATGTACCACACTAAGTATTTAAAATCCAATTTCAATACTAGTAGTAACATAACTTTGACAAATATTTTTAAAGTTAGAGCCTCGCCCTATCTTTAATTCCTTCGTGTCTTCCATATCCAAATGGTAGTCACTTTGGGATATGTCAATTATCCTTTTCAATATTTCACAAACCTTTGGCCAAGCCTTGGGTTTTAGAATATCGAAATGATGTGCACCTTGTGCTACATGCCCAATTGCAAACTTTGACTTTTCTCCACTAGAATAGTCAATTAATTGCAACTTTAATACTTTTAAATCTAAAGATAGATTTATTAAAGTATATTAATTAAGCACTAAAGTCATCATCACATAAATCTTCCAAAGACTTTATGCTCTACTATTTGCTTAATAATGGGCTTAGTCATAATAAGTTATTTTATCAAATAAATTAACCTATTATTAATTCCCAATTGAAAATTAAATCATTTAAAGCATTTAATCCAATGATTATATATTTTAAATATTCAACTTTTCAATTCTTTCTTGATTTCAATAGTCCAACTATTTAATCAATTTAATAAGGTACTATTTATAATAATGATTACAATAATCCAATTATTTAATCAACTATAATTTTAATATTGATTACTATAATCTAATTATAAAATCAACTATCATTTTAATTCAATTATATTGATTACTATAATCCAATTATAAAATCAACTATATATTGAATGAGTTTGTATATAGTCCAACTATATATATATTTAAAACAACATAAAATATTAGTCCAACTAATACTTTTAATAATATGACGAGTAAAATAAAATGAGCGTGTTTAGCGAGTATTCGAACGAATGTTGCAAATTCAATACTTGCCTCCCACTATTTTTCGTCGAGCCTCTAACCCCTGTCGAGTACTCGGGAAACCGTGTTTCCTAGTGGGCTAGGATCCCGTTAAATATCACACAATCTTGACTTTGGCCAACAAATTGTATGATAATTAACTAGGTAGATCTCGAAGATCAATTGGATCTCATCCAACTCCTAGATCCAGTAGGTGGACATCCAAGTCCCAAACATATATCTTATATATGCCTATACATCGAATGTATACCCTAACCTTTTTCCTCTGAATCAACTAGGCCTTGGCTTTGGCACAACAAACCTAGTGATCCCAGTCAAGCGGACCCATTGACATGGAAGCTTCGTAATCAATGTCAATGGACAAGAAGTGGTCTTGACTTTGGCCAACAAACCACAACTTGGACACGACACCGATATGGAACAAAGCCTCGTGATTAAAACACATCTTTGACGGACAAGGGCTTGACTTTGGCCAACAACCCCTGCCAATCTCGGATCTTGAGTAAGAATCACTCAATGGAAGGAAATAAACGCTTGATATTTAACGAGGGTTTTTGCGTGCAAATTGGCTACCAATTTAATTATCTTTGTTAAGGTCTCATCATCATACACCCTTAAACATGCATTCTAAATACATAATAAAGCGAGTATGAAATAAAATAATAATGATATGCGGATGGATACTTAACACATTGATCCTAGATCAAATCTCTCCCTTTCTCACTCAAGCTAGCACTTGTACTACTTCTACTTCTACCCGTTACACTACACTTCTAAAGAAACCTCATATACATAGAGGGGAATAGGTGAGAAGAGAATACAAAGAGAAAGAAGGTGATAAGGCTGGACACGCAGGTCCAATTTAATAAATCGAATTTATTACAACAATTTCTAAAATTGCCCACCCGACTAATATCCATCCGATATACATTATTCATTCAACACAACCACGTATTCACACACATAAGCATGCTATCAATCAATCTAATCAAATTAATTAATCTGATAATTAAGTGATCATCCAATGTTCAAACAACGATTTGATTTTGTTCGAGTCAAACTCGTTTTTGCGAATAAGTACTTAAAGTACGAATTCATGAATTAAATTAAACTACATCATTAAATCTAATTTAACATGTATTTAATACTAATTCACTATTCAATTCCAAATTAAATATTACACTTTTATTTAATAAACCTTTTACGATTTAAATTCCAAATCTAATCGTAACGCGTCTCAAAGACCGATTAACGTCCAACGTCAATTCAATTAAAGTCCAATGGGCTTTTGATTGATTTCTTAAGGCGTGGACTTTTGGTCAACTCGGGTCAAACCGATAACCAAAGTCCAATCCGGGATTTACCCCATAAGCCCATAAATCAATCTTGGCCCATTAGGCCCAATTGAACTTTAAAGGTTCATTAGTCGCATTTGGGCTTTATGGTCAAGGTTTTGGGCCCAATTGGATCCAATCCATTGGCCTAAACCAAACTTGATAAATCAAGCCCAATAGGCCCAAAACAACATTTAAATCCAATTTCCAAAATTAGGCCCAAATAATTAAATTCAAAAAATCCAATTTTCCCAATTTAATTACCAAAGTGTATTACATGATCAATCAACTAAATCAACATTTCTAAAACACCATATTAGTCCAATTAATCATGCTTGATTCATTATCATATGTCCAACACACAAATGAAAAATCAAACCCATCTACATGCTTAAAGGTCTCGGCCAAGGGAGTGATTTCATGTCCAATTCGGTTTCAATCCAATTAATCCGCAATCGACATTAAATACATATCCCGAATGATTTCCAATACATCCAATTATCAAAATCAAAATTACCAAGACATTAGGGCATTAGTCACATTCGGCCAACTCAAAGATTTTGGGGTTTTTGTCCAATTCGAAATCCAATCCAATTCGATTCAAATTAACATCAACCTAATCGATTCTAACTCATCAAATGAATTAAAAATCAAAAAATCCAAGATCCCAAAATCATCAAACATCATTCGGCCAAGGACAATATTTGGGGAAAATAATTCCAAATCATTTTTCATCAAATTAGTCCAACCAAAATGAATTAAACATGTTATAAGCATACTCAAACAAACAATTTATTCAAATCATGCTCAAATCACATTTACCCAAATTTTAAACCCTACAAATTTCATGCTTGCAACATTAGCTCTTGATGCCATTGTTGATTTTTCTAAGGTCCCAAGATCAAACAAGACATGAAAAATGCGTGAATACACAACGAAGATAGCGGAATACTTACATTGATCGGTTATGTCGATTTGAAGACGAATCAAGCCCAAAAACGCACTGCCTTGTAACGCCACTGCAACCAGTCCATGCTCACTGTCTTGGCAGTTTCGGGTCTCAAAACGAAGCTCCAAACTCCATCGGATGAGTCCCGCCTCATGGTCGAACCTCCCTACCACCTTCGCAAGACTCGTAGTGTGCTAGCACTTGCGGTTTTCACCATGAAAACCCACTCTTGCTTCCCTAAAGTCACGCCCAAACTGGTTCAAAACCAGTGAAGAATGGCCACCATTTGCCGTGAGAGGAGAAGAATTTGAGAGAGATGAAATTGTGTTGTATTAAAAAAAATGATTTACCAAAAATCAATTTATATTTATGCCATAATTTATTAAATTAATAATAAAATTATGACACAAAACATGCAATGGCTTAGAGTGTCAAACACTCAAACTCCATGCAATGACATTGAGTGCAATGTACACAATCTACATGCAAAGCATTAGAATGACATGTGTCATGTGGGCCCCACACGTTTCCAAATGAAAGTGGGCCCACGTGCACTCACGCGTTCGGGTTCGATATTTCCGAAATACCGAGCTTACGTCGCGACGTTAATTCAATCGAATTTAATTAATTGCGCCTGGCGAAATTATTATTTACGTCGCTAACGAATTAATTCTAAATTAACTCGTTTGCCCGAATTAAAATCTGATTTTAATTCCGCGTCGAAATCTAATTTCGTCTAATATATCGAATATATTAATACATCGATTAATTCCGAATTAATCGTTCTCTCTCTTTAGACGACATTTTATCCCGGATAAAACATCTCCGTTATTAATCCTAGATTAATTTCTCTCTCTCTTCTGTATAATCCCAGATTATTCAAGAGTGCGAGTTGTGCGTCATCGGTGGATTATCGGGAAGCGACCCATGAGATCCCCGGATAATCTGGCAGTAAATACGGTCGTCGGAGTATCCGAATCACGTACGTACCAAGTACTACGTTCTACCGATTTACGAGACAAGGTCGACTCCTAGCAAAGCACCAAGTCTACCCAATTCTCCGGACATATCCATTAAGAATATTAAGATCTGTATCAAGCGTAGTATACTAATGTATTGTGCATATCGGCCCAGTATCGGATAGTCACGTGCTAGGGCTGGGGCTGGATAAGTGTCTGCCCCGTCCGAAACACATATCGGATGTCTGGTAACTAGTCTCTATAATCGGATATTCATGACCTGGTCATAATATCACGATTGGATGCGCATCACTTAAGAGCACTAATACCGTATCCTGCGTGACATCATCTCCACTATGACTGGAGTGATACTTCCGTCTTGACATCACATCCAATACACTACGATTCTCTGATAAACCCAGAATTGGTGTACACAGAACCGGTTAAAGCCCTGACCCCAAACCAAAGTATATCGATTGTCGTAAGTATTAGCGATGTAAGTCTCAGGTTAAGACTATACACACCTACCTTGATTTCGGCCTCCCATAGACACATAGTCATAATACCAATGGGATTCCGAGGGGTCTATCCAGAGCGAAGCTGTTTCCCGTACCATCGGTGAAACACGACCTCCTATCGCACTTGCATAAATATCCAATACTTATATATATGAGAACTATGTCGTTGTGCCCTCACAACGCGCACAAGTGCAATACTAGCCAATTCCGCATTATCGATGTCCAGTCTCGATAATACTACGGCTAGGGATATTTAATGATTAATCCTTCGTGGACTGATACTGTCTCATATCATCTCAATCCAGGAACTAATCATAGGGACATCTCTTCATTTATATATCTATGGTGATCTAATCACAAATGATGAGAGTGCAATTTCCTTCCTTGTTACATAGTTAATTTGCTACACAACAACACAATGATCTGTGCAAATAGTGACGCTATGGGTCATATTATCCAACATATAGCCAGTCACGCGAGTGCTTGACACCCGGACTATGTACGGTTGCTCAAACTGCTGAGAAAAGGTTTTCATCAGCGGATTTGTAATGATATCATCTGATGCGATTTAATTCGATAATCACAATCGTCGTGAGTATGATCTGAACGAATCAGATGACTATCAAAATAAGTATATGGATCGTCGATTAGACCATATTCCTTTTGTTAGCATGTGTTTGATGCCTAGCTCAGCCGCTAAATAGAACTAGAATCTAATCTAATTAGATTTATTTAGGCCCAAATGGAGTCTATTGTTGCCTCAAGCAGCAGCAAGAACCTGCATTTTGTTTGTTTAGTTCGTAACAGTATCTTGCTTGGAAAGATTTCAGCTCACTGTTCCGTTTACTATTGTATATATACCTTTGTCACGACTTAACAGTCGATTTCATGAAAGCCAAGCTTTCACCGATTATATTATGAGAATACCATTTCCAAGAAATGATATATCATCATTACTCAGGACTTCCACTGTCATTGCTGTCATGCGCTCCCCACTAACCTCCTTATATACACAAGAAGTATTTCGTTTTGAATTAAATCATAAACTATTATGATTACATCAAAACGATAATTCCAAGAACCTAATCTTGCTTCAATCCAAACATGATCGAATAACCTGCAAACCTAGTTTGCTTGTTATGGGTCGACGACAAAACCGTCAGGATGTTGTAAACATCCTCCAAAAGGTTTCCGTTAAGGAAAGCGGTTTTTGGCATTCAGCTGCCATATTTCATGAATGAAACATGCAGCATCAGCAAGCATTGTCGAAATGGAGTTACCTTGGCAACAGGTAAAAGGTTTCGTCATAATCAACACAATGTTGACAAATCTACCTTTTTCGCCACAAAGCCTAGCTTAGTACGATGGTATGTTGCCATCAATGTAATGTCTTCCTTGAAGACTTATATAGTACCAATAGGCACAATGCCTTGCGGTACATCAACTAGTGTCTAAACATAGTTGATATACATGGATCCACTCGGACTTTATGGCACTTTGCCTAATGGGAGTCGATACCTTTATCACTTCCTCATACGTAGTCAGTTGGTATACCTCAATAAGATAGACATTGTTTATAAGGTTAGATCAGAAACCCATACCCCAGGTTATTTTCTGACTCTTTCTCCACCCACGCGGTTATTGTGTATTTGCAGATTATTGGTAATAGTCTCATCCTTGATGAACTATTTATGTTCCATTAAATTCGGTGCCTTGAACAGTATTACTCTATTTTCATCGAGTTATACTATCATCCCACTTACCACTGCATTTCGGTATTCCTCTAGGAAAACTGCATGGTGAGCAATAAAATCTAATTATTCTCTTGTGAGGTGTATAAGTACAATACTTATGGTATCCCTAGATAACCTACAATTGGCACTTATCCAATTTGGGTTTTAGTTTGGTATCATCCAAACATATGCCTAGCATACCCAAATATTCAGGAATTAGAAACCTGGTTCTTCCTGTTCATATCTAATATGATATTTGTTAAACATATATTTATGGAACCTTATTCAAAATAAGTTATGCACTGTTTTGCGTATCCGTTGAAGGAAATAGTAGCTCAGAGCGACTCATGATTAACCTTATCATGTCCAATAAAATTCGGTCTCTCATTTCGGACACACCGTCAAACTGACGAGTTCCGTGAGGAGTCCTCATTGAAAGAATACTATACTCTTTCAAGTATATGAGAAACTTATTGCTTAAGTATTTCCATTACGGTCTTACCCTAACAGTTTAATACTTTAGCCGATCTGTTTGTCTATTTCGTGTCGAAACTGTGAAAGTTTCCGATTTGTGTTTAAAAGAAACACCTAACCATAACGCGATGCCACAATCCTTAAGGTCACGAAATATTCATATCCACATCTAGCCTAGCTAGACATGGGCCCACTGCTTCACTATGAACTAGGGCTAACAGATCGGTGGCACTGGCATTTTTACCAAGTAAATGTGTTTTAGGCACTTTGCCCAATAAACTAGATTCGTAGACATTATTTGAATAGAATCAAATTAGTCCTAGTACCCACTCTTCGAAAGTGTGGATATACGATTCTTGTTTAAATTGTGTCCCAGACAACAATGCCACAATTAGTTTCTACCTGATCAAATCAGTTTGAGCTATTTGTTTGTCATGTTATACGTGTGAGATTTATTTATATTCTAAATATAAATACTGTTGTTCACATCTAATGTGTTTATCTCATATCATCTTTATATAATAAAACACTTTAGTGTTCTAGAATATAAAGGTACACCCGCAGCGGGTTATACACTGATATAGAGATAATGTTTCTAGTCAAACTAGTTACATTATAACAGTTTCTAAATTAAGTACTAACCCGAAGGTAGTTCCTAAATTCAGGTATCTACGGTTAAAACAGTGACTTTCGTCCCGTTTTCAATTCGCAGATAAATCTCTATTGAAGTTAGTATCCTGTTCAAAATAGATTTTGAACGTCAATACATATATTTATGTATCACCCTAAGTATTTAAAATCTAATTTTAATACTAGTAGTGAACATAATGTTGACAAATATTTTTGAAGTCAGAGCCTTGCTCGTCTTCAATTCCTTCATAGGATATGTCCTTTTATCTTCCTAGAAGATTATAATGATTTTACCTTTGCCATATTTCACACTCCAGAAGCCTTTGGTCTAGCCTTGGGTTTCTAGAATATCGAAGTAAGGTGTGCCTTACGTTATTTGCCTAATTGCAAAGTTTAATTTTGTCTCCTTGAGAATAGTCATTAATTCTCCAAGAATTATTTATTGCAATTTAGTATTTCAAAGATCTAAAATAGATCCATGAAAATCCTTCAATTTCATTATCATACTTTAAGGATCTAATCCTTAGTTCTGATTCAGAAATTAAGGAGTCTACTTGACAAGTATAATGGATTAAGCACTAAAGTTATTATTACATGAATATTCCAAATATCATGTTCCACTTATTTTCTTAACTCCAGGTTTTAGGCATAATACGTTATTTTATCAAATAAACTAACTTATTATTTTTCCAGGACCATCCTGAAACAATTCCCAATTTGAAAATTAAAGTCGTTTAAATACATTTTCACCCAGGATTATGTTTTAAACACTAATCTTTCAATTTTATCTTGATTCTTATAGTCCAACTATTTAATCAACGATTTGTGATACTATGTATTATATTGATTATTATAGTCCAACTATACAATCAAATATAATTTGAATTAATTAACCTCAATTACATTGATTACTATAATCCAATTATAAAATCAAATGTAAATTGAAATTAATTAATTCAAATATATTGATTACTATAATCCAATTATATAATCAACTATAATACAGTCCAACTGTTTATTAAAACAACAATTTAATTATTAGTCCAACTAACATTTAATTTAACGACGAAATAATTTGTGATTGAGCGCGTATGGCAAGTAATTAAACGAATATTGCAAATTCAATTCTTGCCTCCCACTATTTTTCGGCGAGCCTCTAACCCTCTGTCGAGTACTCGAGAAACCGTGTTTCCTAGTGAGCTAGGTGTTGGACAAAATGACCCATAGCGTCACTATTTGCACAGATCATTGTGTTGTTGTAGCAAATTGACTATGTGACAAGGAAATTGCACTCTCATCATTTGTGATTAGATCACCATAAATATATAAATGAAGAGAGGTCCCTATGATTAGTTCCTGGACTGAGAATGATATGAGACAGTATCAGTCCCCGAATGATTAATCATTAAATATCCCTAGCCGTAGTATTATCGAGACTGGACATCGATAATGCGGAATAGGCTAGTATTGCACTTGTGTGCGTTGTGAGGGCACAACGACATAGTTCTCATATATATAAGTATTGGATACTTATGCAAGTGCAATAGGAGGTCGTGTTTCACCGATGGTACGGGAAACAGCTTCGCTCTGGATAGACCCCTCGGAATCCCATTGGTATTATGACTATGTGTCTATGGGAGGCCGAAATCAAGGTAG
The DNA here is from genome assembly GCA_019454045.1 of Zanthoxylum bungeanum. NCBI lineage: Eukaryota > Viridiplantae > Streptophyta > Magnoliopsida > Sapindales > Rutaceae > Zanthoxylum > Zanthoxylum bungeanum. Next base: position 41,855 of record SKCR01014153.1, on the reverse strand, counting down.
GTGTGTATAGTCTTAACCTGAGACTTACATCGCTAATACTTACGATAATCGATAAACTTTAGTCTTGGTGGTACAGGCTTTAACCGGTTTTGCGTACACCACTTCTGGGTTTATCAGAAAGTCGTAGTGTATTGGGTGTGATGTCGAGACGGAAGTGTCACTTCAGTCATTATGGAGATGATGTCACGCAGGATACGGTACTAGTGCTCTTGAGTGTTGCGCAACCAATCGGGATATTGTGACCAGGTCATAACTATCCGATTATAGAGACTATGTTACCAGACATCCGATATGTGCTTCAGACGGGGCAGACAATTATCCAGCCCCAGCCCTAGCACGTGACTATCTGATACTGGGCCGATGCACACAATACAATTGTATACTACGCTTGATAACAGATCTTTGATATTCTTAATTGGATATGTCCGGAGAATTGGAAGACTTGGTGCTTTGCTAGGAGTCGACCTTGTCTCGTAAATCGGTAGAACGTAGTACTTGGTACGTACGTGATTCGGATACTCCGACGACCGTATTTACTGCCAACTTATCCGGGGATCTCATGGATCGCTTCCCGATAATCGACCGATGACGCACAACTCGCACTCTTGAATAATCTGGGATTATATAGAAGAGAGAGAAAATTAATCTAGGATTAATTACGGAGATATTTTATCTAGGATAAAATATCGTCTAGAGAGAGATAACGATTAATTTGGAATTAATCGGTAAATTAATATATTCGATATATTAAACGAAATTAGATTTCGACGCGGAATTAAAATTAGATTTTAATTCGGGCGAACGAATTAATTTAGAATAAATTCGTTAGCGACGTGAATAATGAATTCGCTAGGCGTAATCATTTAATTACGACGCGACGGAAAAATCGTTAATTTGGAATTAACGAACCCGAGCCCGGGTGTGATTGCGAGCGCATTCGTATTTCGAATTCGAGTGCGGCGACGCAAGTTGCATCAAGCGTCAAATCAATCGGTCGCATCAAGCGTCAAATCACTTGTCACTTTGAGTGATGTGACTTGACATCATGTCACTTTAATAAAGGTGATATGAATAATGATGGACTTGACATAAAGTGTAGAAGCATTTTGGAGGGAAAAACCTTTTGGTTTTGGCTCCAATATTTATTTGATTTTATTTGATAAAGTTAAATGAAAATTGATTAGTTTATTCTTGGAAAATATATAATCAATTTTGCTTTACATTTTATTAAGACAATAACACATTTTATCTCTCATCTCTCTCACGCACAAAGCCATTTTCTTCACTGGTTTTGAACCAGTTTGGGCGTGAACAATAGGGAAGCAAGAGTGGGTTTTCATGGTGAAAATTCAAGTGCTAGCACACTTACAAGTCTTGCGAAGGTGGTAGGGAGGTTCGACCATGAGCCGGGATCCGTCCGACGAAATTAGGAGCTCCATTTCGCAGCTCAAAAACTGAAGACAGAAGGCAGTGGACTGCATGCAGTGGGAGTCCATGGCAGTGCGTTTTTTGGCTTCATTCGTCTTCGATTCGACTCAACCAACCAATGTAAGTATTCCGCTATCTTCGTTGGTGTATTCATGCATGATTTTCATGTCTTGTTTGATCTTGGGACCTAGATTTTTACCTTCACTAGGATCCCGTTAAATATCACACAATCTTGACTTTGGCCAACAAATTGTATGATAATTAACTAGGTAGATCTCTAAGATCGATTGGATCCAATCCAATTCCTAGATCCGGTAGGGGGACATCCAAGTCCGAAACATATATCTTATATATGCCAATACATCCAATGTATTACCTAACCTTTTTCCTCTGAATCAACTAAGCCTTGGCTTTGGCACAACAAACTTAGTGATCCCAGTTAAGCGCGACCCATTGACCATGGAAAGCTTCGTAATCAATGTCGATGGACAAGAAGTGGTCTTGACTTTGGCCAACAAACCACAACTTGGACAAGACACTGATATAGAACAAATCCTTCGTGATTCAAACACATCTTCGACAGACAAAGGCCTTGACTTTGGCCAACAAACCAATGCTGTCTCGGATCTTGAGTGAGAATCACTCAATGGAAGGAAAGACGCTTAATATTATTTGAGGGTTTTTCGCGTGCAAATTGGCAACCAATTTATTATCTTTGTTAAGGTCTCATCATCATACACCCTTAAACATGCATTCTAAACACATAATAAAGCACATATGAATATTATAATGATATGCGGATGAATACTTTACATTGATCATAGATCAAATCTCTCTTTCTCTCTCCCGCTAGCACAACTATTTCTTCTACCTGTTACACTACACTTCTAAAGAAACCTCATTTACATTGAGGGGAATAGGTGAGAAGATAATACAAAGAGTATAGAGGTGATAAGGCTGGACACGCAGGTCCAATTAATAAATCAAATTTATTACAATTTCCAAAATTTTCCCTCCCGACTAATATCCATCCGATATACATTACTAATGCATCGCAACCATGTATTCATACAAGCATGTTATCAATCAATCTAATCCAATTAATTAATCTGATAATTAGTGATCATCCAATGTTCAAACAACGATTTGATTTTTGCTCGAGTCAAACTCTTTTTGCGAATAAGTACTCAAAGTATGAATTCTTGAATTAAATTAAACTACAACATTAAATCCAATTTAATATGTATTTAATACTAACTCATTTATTTAATTCCAAATTAAATATTACACTTTATTAATAAACATTTTACGATTTAAATTCCAAATTCAATCGTTACGGGTCTCAAAGCCCGATTAACATCCAATGTTTATTTAATTAAGTCCAATGGGCTTTTAATTAATTTCTTAAGGCGGTGGACTTTTGGTCAAACCGATAACCAAAGTCCAATCCGGGAGTTATCCCATAAGCCCAGAAATCAATCTTGGCCCATTAGGCCCAATTAAATAATTAAGGTCCATTAAGTCATAATTGGACTTTATGGATTCGGTTTTGGGCCTAATTGGATCTAACCAAATTGGCCTAAACCTAACTTGGTACAACCAAGCCCAAAAGCCCAATTACAACCTTTAAGGCCCCATTTCCAAAATAAGCCCAAATTAATTAACTTATAAAATTCCAAATTCCATAATTAATTAACCTAAGTGTAATACACAATTAATCACCCAATTAATATTTATAAAACATCAATTAGCTTAATTAATCATGCACTTTAACAACACATAGTGTCCAACACATTTCAATCAAAATCAAACCCATTTTACATGCTTAAAGTCTCGGCAATTAGGGGTTTTTCCAATCAGATTCGGTTTCAATCCAATTGAATACACAATCATCATTTCCCAAATCAATTCAACTCATCCAATGAATTAAAAAACAAAAATCACCATGAATTTTATTTCTTAAGATTTTCGGCCAAGCCAACTTTAAAAGGGAAAATTGTTCCAAATCAAAATTCAATCCAATTGAACTTCAAAACAACATTACTCTATTGTTTTAAGTCATCCAATGATCAAACGAACAAAATTACCAAGACATTTAGGGTCCTATGATTTTCGGCCATGCCCAAAAATTTGGGGAAAAATGGATCCAATCCAATTTCATGAAATTGATCATGCACAACTTCAATTAATTAACATACAAGCATACTAAATCAATCAATTTAACCAAATCATGCTTCAATTGATTTTACCCAATTTCAAACCCTAACTTTTTCATGCTTGATCAAATCTCTGATACCATAGTTGGTTTCTAGATTAGGTCCCAAGATCATGAAATCAACATGAAAATGCATGAATACACATCAAAGGAGGTGCGGAATATACTCACAATGAACGGATTGAAATGCGACGAAGACCAAAACCGAACTGCCTCCTCAAATTTCACGGCAGTAGTTTCTCCTTGCAGTGGACTGCTCGGTTTTGCTGCTTCTAGCTCCTTGAAGATTCGGCCATGGTAGACACCATTGAAGCTCCAAGCTTCAAGCTTCCAAAATGGTTCCATGCTCACGAAATGGCAGCCCTAACACCTTAGAATGACTCATGGTGTGTGCTAGCACCTTTGTTTTGCAACAAAACAACTTCATGCTTCTCCTTTTTCGTTCGGCAGAACCAGAACAAGAAGAAGAAAAATGGGTCTCTTAGACCGTGAGGGAGAGAGAGAATGGAAAGAGGTAATACCGAAAATGAGAGAGAGAGGAAAATGAAAAATGTAAATGGGTTTTTATATTTTCCAAAAATAATAAAACCATTTACCAATTTTCAAAATCAAAAAATTCAAAAGGAAAAAAGCATAATTAATGCTTTCAACTACCACATCAATCAATCACTCAAATTGTCACATCACTCAAAGTGACATATGATTTGACACTTGATGTGACTTGCGATTTGACGCTCGATTTGACTTACGTGCCGCACTCGAATTCGAAATGCGAATGCGCTCGCAAATAATCCCGGGCTCGGGTTCGCTAATTCCTAATTAACAAATTTTCCGTCGCGACGCAATTAAATGATTACGCCTAGTGAAATCACTATTCACGTCGCTAACGAATTAATTCTAAATTAACTCGTTCGCCCGAATTAAAATCTAATTTCAATTCTGCGTCGAAATCCAATTTCGCATAATATATCAAATATATTATTTTAATTGATTAATTCCAAATTAATCGTTCTCTCTCTTTAATTAATATTTTATCCCAGATAAAATATCTCCGTTATTAATCCCAGATTAATTTTCTCTCTCTTCTAATTAATCCCAGATTAATAAAGTGCGAGTCATACATCATCGATGAATCTTCGAGAAGCGACCCATGACATCCCCGGATATGTTGGCAGTAAATACGGTCGTCAGACTATCCAAACACGTAAGTACCTAGTACTACGTTTATACCGATTTACAAGACAAGGTTGGCCTCTAGCAAAGCGCCATGCCTACCCAATTCTCCAGAAACATGCTTACAGGAATAAGCGATCTATATCAAGCATAGTATACCGTAGTATTGCGTATTTCGATCCAGTATCGGATGTTCACGTGTTAGGCCTGTGGCTGGAATTATGTCTGCCCCGTACGAAGCACATATCGGATGTCTGGCAACTAGTCTTTATAATCGGATATACATGACCTTGTCATAATATCCCGATAGCTCGAGTATTTAAGAGAACAAGTTCCGTATCCTATGTGACCATCATCTCCATATGACTGGAGTGATACTTCCGTCTTAACATCACACCCAACACACTACGATTCTCAATATACCCAGCATTGGCGTACACAGAACCTGTTAAAGCCCTGGACGACCTCAACCAAAGTATATTGATTGTCGTAAGTATTAGCGGTGCAAGTCTCAGGTTAAGACCAAATACACCTACCCTGATTGCAGACTCCCATAGACACATAATCATACTAACAATGGGAATCCGTAGAGGTCTATCCAGAGCGAAGCTGTTTCCCATACCATCGGTAAAACACAACTTCCTATCACACTTGCATGAGTAACCTATACCCAAATATGAGAAATATGTTGTTGTGCCCTCACAACGTGCACAAGTGTAATACTAGTCTTTTACGTATTTATCGATGTCCAATCTCGATAATACTCTAACTAGGGATATTTAATGATTTATCCTTCGTGGACTGATACTGTCTCATATCATTCTCCGTCCCGGAACAAATAATAGGGACCTCTCATCATTTATACATCTAGGTGATCTAATCACAAATGATAAGAGTGCAATCTCCTTTGTCACATAGTTAATTTGTACAACAACACCGTGATCTGTATAAATAGTGAATCTATGGGTAATAATTGTCCAACAGTTCGGGAACCAGGCCCACAGTCAACATAATTCGGGAATACAGCCTAGAGGAATAAAGTTCTTTTTTAGCACAGTTCGGGAATACAGCCCATGAGAATAAATCTCTCTCTCAGTACAGTTCGGGAATACAGCCGAGTAGAATAAAGCTATCTCTCAGCACGATTCGGGAATACAGCCCAGGAGAATAATGCCATCTCTCAGTACAGTTCAGGAATACAGCCCAGGAGAATAAAGCTCTCTCTCAGCACAGTTCGGGAATACAGCCCAGGAGAATAAAGCTATGTCTTAACACAGCTCGGGAATAAGGCCCAAGGGAATAAAGCCATATCTCTACACAGTTCGGGAACAAAGCCTAGAGGAATAAAGCCTATTTTCAAAACAGCTCGGGAATAAAGTCTAGGAGAATAAAGCTCTCTCTCAATGCAATTCGGGAATAAAGCCCAAAGGTCAAAGCATCTCAGGATAACAGGTAAGTTAAGCAACAGCGGGCGAGCAAAGTAAGTAGAAATGCATTGCATAACTTTGATAGGATTGTTCAAAGTCACACACTGTACAAGTCCCATCAAAGTGAGGGCGACTATAGGCATTGCATTTTTTCATGTGAGTCCCTATGATGAGTCTCATTTGGAGGCACTACCTTTTTAGTCGAGGAAGTTACGGGAAACGGTTTTCGGAAGGGAATCGGTATTTCGTTAAATTTTATCCGCATGTTTAGCTCCAAGCTCGCTCGTTGGACCTCCGTTTTAAAGCACATTTGGCCTAAAAACCCAGAACCATTTAACCTTGGCCCAAACCCACTCACCAAACCAACACAACACCTAGCCCACCACACTGGGCCCACACGCCCAAGGCCCTCAAAATACAACCCAATCGAATTAAATATTAATTAAATAATATACCAAACTAAATAAAATATTAAAACATATACCAAATTAAATTAAATATTAATTAAGTCATATACCAAATATAAAAGAAACATGAAATATAATCATACCAAGTTAAAATCAATCAATCAAATATTATTCCTAATTAAAAATATATTATTCCTAACTTAAAATATTGAATGCCTAATCAACACAAACTAAATATACTAACTTCCTAATCAAGCCTAAATTTGTCCCCCCTCAATCATGTATTTACCTTACTTGAAACCAAATCACATCTCCCTTTTAATGAGAAGATCTTTTCCTTGTCAAACAAGGACTCTCATATTCCTTTTGTCTATAAAAACAACCCAAAACCAAAGCCAACCCCCTCTCTCATACACGGCAATTACAAACAAAAAGAAACTAAAACAAATAGAAACCATACTCTCTCCACATACAACACACTCGTCAGCCCCCACAGCCTTCACTCCACCGCTTCAAACTCTTCAAACCAGCATGCACTCAGCCTCTTCTCCATGCACTCACAAACTACACACACGTAAAGCACCTCCCCTCACACAAATTGAACACACGACACCCTCACAAACGAACCCTCATCAACAACCTTCATAACCTGCAAGCCCCACTCATTAGCCCCCACGTCCCGAGATCCCTCATACACTTCAGCCGCATGCACTCACTTCCACAGCTTCACGCCACGCACCAGCCCTCCACTCACAAACACTAACAGCCCATATTGATTTCACTCAAAGCAACAAATCTCCTAGCCTCTACACTTAACCGACACGCACCAGCCCCCCCTCACGGTTCCCACACGTCCCTCACTCTGTGCAAGCGTCTCACCCTAATCTAACTTACCAGCAAACCCTCACTCCTCACGCCTAAAAACATACCAACCCTCACAAATCAAATACACAGCCAGTACACAAAAAAAACCTCACTGACCAGTCCCCTAAATCTACCTAAAACTGAAGCATAAATACCCCCCAAACAGCCCTATAAACCGACCCTTAACCACCCAAAAACAGTAAGCCAAATAGCCCTAAAAACGCACCAAAACAGCAGCCCCTGGACCTCTAAAAAAGCAAAAACAGTAGCTTTGAAGACCTGAAACAGTAAGCAAAAAATACAGAGAATACAGCAGCAAAACGGAGGTCAAACAGCAAGCAAAACAGCAAAATAGTGAGCTAAGACGATAAACCAGTGAACCAGAGAAGTTGAGGAGCTTTAACCCTTCCGATCTCCGTGAAACTTAAGTCCGAAAGTCGGCAAAAAAGGTTAGACCTTAGGGTATTTTTCACACTTGTTTTCAGTGTTATCTTTATTATTTATTAAGTTTTGTTCGCATGATTACTATATTAAAATGCATGTTGTGGCCCTTGAGTAGATAAATATGCATATATTGTAAAATGATGTATGTTGTGGCCCTTGAATAAAATGAAAAATGTGTCGCCTCTCGTGGTATATAGGATGGAAACCCGGACATAAATTTCATAGCCGATTCCGAATGGACGGTAGTATGATATGTACTCGGGATACAACTCCACGTACCACTTGAGTAAACGGCGCATATTTTGTTTTATGTTGTTTTGATTTGTTTGTCATTCGTTACTTGATTTCCACATGTTATTTGTTTATGTAATGACGTGATCGAGCGCATGGGCTTAGTAAGTTGGATTAAAGGTCCCCTATTCTGAGGGGTTAAAATCCTTTACCACGATGTTTTGCCGCGCCGATTGATGTATATTCGGTTGAATGTAAGATGTGTTCAATCGGGTATACGAAGTCTGATATTATTGTCTTTATTGTTTATATGTATGATGTGATCGAGCGCATGGGCTTAGTAAGTTGGACTAAAGGTCCCCTATTTTGAGGGGTTAAAATCATTTATCACGATGCTTTGCCGCGCCGATTGATGTATATTCAGTTTAATGTAAGATGTGTTCAATCGGGTATACGAAGTCTGATATTATTGTTTTTTTTATTGTTTATATGTATGACGTGATCGAGCGCATGGGCTTAGTAAGGTGGATTAAAGGTCCCATATTCTGAGGGGTTAAAATCCTTTACCATGACGCTTTGCCGCACCGATTGATGTATATTCGGTTGAATGTAAGATGTGTTCAATCGGGTATACGGAGTCCGATATGATTGTCTTTATTTTTATATGCATGATGTGATCGAGCACATGGGCTTAGTAAGTTGGATTAAAGGTCCCCTATTTTGAGGGGTTAAAACCCTTTATCACGATTCTTTACCGCGCCGATCGGTGTATATTCGGTTGGATGTAAAATGTGTTCAATTGGGTATACGAAGTCTGATATAGTTATATTTATCTTTGTATGCATTGTAATGAAAAGCGTATGGGCTTATTGTGTTGGATTAAAAGGTTCTCCATTTGGGGGAAGGAAAGCCTAAAAGGCTACCTTTACCACGATATTTGCCGCGTCTTTCATCTATTGATTGCATCATCTATCCCTGTCTTGGCTCGATCTATTATCATTGGTGCACCAATATTATCAGCCCTTGAACTTTCCTTTGTTCACGCACAAAAACCCTAAAGCCTTCCACGCACCTGCGAACTTCACTCAAAAACCACTTATGCTCAGCCACCTAAAATCCACTCACGTAAACAGCTCCCTGACCTAGCACACTCGTCACAGCCTGCCCCTTTGTGCCCAGCTCATAGCCCTCACGTTGCTGCCACAAATTCAGCCCTCATGTCACTTACCAAGACACACACAACCCCTCACAAATAAACTGCCCATTGACCACACATTCAACACAGCAAGCCACATCCCCTACGCCCTTAGCAGCCACTCAGTCCACAAATTCCCCTTCCAGTGCACGTTGCACAACCTTCACGCATCATGAACCAAATAGCCCATTTCCTCCATACCTAGCCTGTCCACTCCACAACACGTCCCCTAGCCTCTAGCCGCATAACTCAGCCCTCACGCAAAAGCCACAAAAACTCAAAACAGCAGCTCCCTTTGATGCATCAGGCACCTGTAAAACAGCCCCGAACTACATCACAATACCACCAAAAAAGACCCACGCATGTGTTCGTGTCAATTCTAGAGATCCTTTCTGCATCACATCACGACATGTCTATCTTAGCATATAGTTGTCTCTTTTTATCTTATGCATTTGTATTACCTCTTGAGTTATCTATTTCTATTACGCACTTAAGCGTCTTTCATTAATATACATGCTTGTATGAATGTTATTTGTTTGCGCTTCTGTGCCTACCAATGCGAAATTGTATGCCTTCCGTATGTCAATTGATCTTTATGCATGAAATTGGACATAGATTGTATGCAAATAGGTTGTATGAAAATTTGGACATAGATTGTATGCAAATAGGTTGTATGCAAATTTGGACATAGATTGTATGCAAATAGATTGTATGAAAATATGAAAATATGTTATATGTAAACTTAGATATGAGCTTTGTACCTATGCATGCGAACTTAGGAGTAAATTATCCTTTGAAATATGTTGCTTAGGCTTGGTTAGAGTATTGCACAAATCATTTTATTACAAGTGGCATAAGTAAGGGACCATTCCGAACCCAACAGTTTGAGGTCTTCCCTTGCGAGGGGTGAGTGCGGCCTTAACTCTCATTTCCCGGTTCACACCGGGTGGTGACTCCTTTATTCTCCGATTTAGTCCCCCGCGGACTACTTCGTACTCCCAACCGGGCCGCGAGCCCGGAACAACATGTGTCACCCAGTTTCTGTGTCCCACAGTGACAATTTGGGGAAAATTAATCCTATCAATTTTTTACACAATTGAAGATGCACAAATCCAATTCAACATCATTCACACACAACCCAATCATCAATTTAAGGAAAATCGAGTTCTAAACACAAAATCCCCAATTAAAGTCCATGAACCCTAAATTCCAAATCAAGCTTATGATGGCTCTAGATATCATTGTTAGTCTCCAAGACATGCCCAAGATCACTAAGCAAGATTATAGTGTGAATAAAATCAAAAGAGTTGCGGAAAATACTTACATTGATCGGATGGGTTTCAAGGCTTTTTATGCATTTCCATGGAAGCTCCAAGCTTTGAATGAAGTTCTAAACCCTTGGGTGAGTTTCCCTATCACCTCTTTTGATTCCTTTGAGTGCTAGCTCACTTGTTTTGCAACAAAAATGGAGAAGAAGAAGAACAAGGTTCGCGCCCACTGCAGTGAAGAAGAGAGAAAAATTGTGTTGATGTGAATAGTAACCACATACAACTTCGAAAGTTGACTTAATTTATATATAGAGTTTGTGTGTTGAAATTGGCTTGTGTGTATAACAAGTAAAGCAAGCCTTACTTCTAATAAATCAAAGCCATAAAATATGTCCAACCACTTCCATCAAATGTCCAAAAAGTTGATGTAAGTGAAGTGGGTCCCACCACTTTTAAATTCCAAATTTAAGTCGGCTAATCCAACACGCAACCTCGCTCGGGCCCGGGTTCGTTTAATTCCGAATTAACGAATTTTCCGTTGCGACTTAATTAAATCCAATTTAATTAAATAATGATGCCTAGCAAAATTATTACGGAAGTCGCTCACGAATTAATTCTAAATTAATTCGTTTGCTTGAATTAATATCCAATTTTAATTCCGCATTGAAATCCGATTTCATTTAATATATCTAATATATTATTTTAGCCGTATTAAATAAATTAAATATTAAAATCTAATTTCACCATTAAATTTATTTTGCCGATTAATTCCAAATTAATCGCGATCTCTCTTCTCGACGAATTTAATCCCAGATAAATTCTTTCTTTGATAATTAATCCCAGATTAATTCTTGTCGTGATTAATCCCAGATTAATTTTCTTTCTCTCATTATTAATCCCAGATTAATTTTGTTCGAATCAAATCTCATCGGTGAATCTTCAGGAAGCGACCCAAGAGATCCATGGATATGTTGGCGGTAAATACGGTCATCGGACTATCTGAATACGTGCGTACCTAGTACCACATCCTCACCGATTTACAAGACATGGTTGGCTTCTAGCAAAGCACCATGCCTACCCAATTCTCCAGAAATATTCTGTAAACGAATATGTAATCTTTGTTGGGCGTAGTATACGTAGTATTGCGTATTGCGATCCAGTATCGGATGTCACGTGCTAGGCCTGGGGCTGGAATTGTGTCTGCCCTGTACGAAGCATATATCAGATAAACATGACCTAATCATATTATCCCGATAGCTGCAGTATATAAGAGTACCAGTTTCTTATCCTACGTGAACATCATCTCCATATGACTGAAGTGATACTTCCATCTTGACATCACACCCAATACACTACGATTCTCAATATACACAGAAGAGGCGTACACAGAACCTGTTAAAGCCCTGGACGACCAAAACCAAAGTATATTGATTGTCGCAAGTATTAGTGATGCAAGTCTCAGGTTAAGACCAAATAAACCTACCCTAATTCGGACTTCCATAGACACATAGTCATACTACCAATGGAATTCTGAGGGGTCTATCCAGAGCGAAGCTGTTTCCGTACCATCGGTAAACACAACCTCATATTACACTTGCATAAGTATCCAATACTTAAATATATGAGAACTATGTTGTTATGCTCCCACAACGCGCACAAGTGCAATACTAGTCTATTCCGCATTATCGATGTCCAATCTCGATAATACTATGACTATGGATATTTTAATGATTAAACCTTAGTGGATTAATACTGTCTCATATCTTATTAATCCGGAACTAATCATATGGACTTTTATCGTTTATATATCCCGGTAATCCAATTACAAATGATAAAAGAGCAATTTCCTTTGTCACATAGTTAATTTGTTCAACAACACCATGTTCTTTACAAATAGAGATGATATGGGTCATAATTGTCCAACACAGTAAACCCAGAAAAGGCGTACACAGAACTTGTTAAAGCTCCAGATGACCAAAACCAAAGTGTACCGATTGTCGCAAGTATTAGCGATGCAAGTCTCAAGTAAGACCACATACACCTACCCAGATTCGGATTCCCATTGACACATAGTCATACTACCTATGGGATTCTGAGGGGTCTATCCAGAGCGAAGCTGTTCCCTATCCAACGGCTAACAGAACTTCCTATCACACTTGCATAAGTATCCAATACTTATATATATGAGAACTATGATGTTAAGCTTCCATAACGTGCACAAGTGTAATAGTAGTCTATTCCGCATTATCGATGTCCAGTCTTGATAATAATACGACTAGGGATATTTAATGATTAAATCGTTCGTGGATTAATACTGTCTCATTTTTTATTAATCTGGAACTAATCATAAGGACTTTTATCATTTATATATATGTAAGTAATCCAATTACAAATGATAAAATAGCAATTTCCTTTGTCACATAGTTAATTTGTACAAAAACACATTGTCTTTTACAAATAGTGATGCTATGGGTCATAATTATCCAACAATGGGAGAGTCCCAGCAGCTTTCTAGATATATCCCGGTAGATCCTTATTCCTAGAAAAAAATTGCTTCTCCAGGTCTTTCATGGAGAATTTTAATGAAAGCCAAGCTTTCACCGATTGTAGCATGGGAATGTCATTGCCTAAAAGTAATACATCATCAACATATAAGACAATGAATGTCAGTGCGCTCTCACTAACCTTCTTATATGCACAAGAATCATATTCGTTTTGAATGAAACCATATTCTTTTATGATCTCATCAAAACGTTGGTTCCAAGAACGCGATGCTTGCTTCAATCCATAAATGGATCGATTTAACTTGCAAACCTTGTTCGCATGTTTTGGCATAACAAAACCATCAGGCTGTTGCATATAAACATCCTCCAAAAGGTTTTCGTTAAGGAAAGCAGTTTTGACGTTCATCTGCCATATTTCATAATTGAAATATGCAGCAATAGCAAACATTATTCGAATAGATTTAATCATGGCAACAGGTGAAAAAGTCTCGTCGTAATCGACACCATGTCGTTGACGATACCCTTTCGCTACAAGCCTAGCTTTGTACGTTTGTATGTTTCCATCCATGTCTGTCTTCTTTTAAAGACCCATTTTCAACCAATAGGCACAATACCTTCTGGTACATCAAGCAATATCCAAACCTAGTTGGTATATATAGAATCCATTTCGGACTTCATGGCATCCTGCCATAAAGCGAAGTCAATACTTTATATCGCTTCCTCATACGTAGCTGGTTCATCTTCCTCAATAAGATTGATATCTACATGAGGTGATATCAGAAATCCATACCTCTCAGGTTGTTTTCTAACTCTCTCTGACCTACGCGGTTCTTGTATATTAGAAGATTGTGGAATTATCTCATCCATGATGGACTGTTCATGTTCTGAGACGGGTTCGGTGCCAGGAACAGTATCACTCCGATTTTTCATCGAGTTCTACTTTCCTCCCACTTACCACTGCATTTATGAATTCATTTTCTAAGAAAACCGTATGGAGAGCAACAAATATTTTGTTCTCTTATGGGTTGTAGAAATAATATCCTTTGGTTTCCGTAGGATAACCAATTACAAATAGGCACTTATCTGATTTGGGTTCTAGTTTGGTACCATCCAAATGTTTAACATATGCCCAGTGTTGGGAAGCGGCCGCGAGTGCGCAGCGGAAAATAAAAATTATTATGCCGCTTTCCCTTTGCCCAAGACCCATGTGTTTTTATTATTCTACCAGTCTAGGCATTTTACTATATATTCTAAGCATAAAACTCATAAAACAAGAAAAGAACATAAACCTAAACATGCTAACTATCATAAGAACTCTAATTAAAATAAAGAAAGAAAATGACTTACTTGAACCGAAGCTCCTCCAGTCCTCCCTCCAATCTACAAGCTTTTCTCGAACACAGCAAGCTCTTCCACGTTCCAAAGAGCCACCCAAGTGTGTGGCCTCCAAAGATGCACACACCAAATCCAAAACTCAACGACAAGACTACGCCTTGAGTGCACAGGTATTTTGCCCTTGGTGCTAGCTTAGGCAAATACCTCAAAACTTTTAACTCGAGGTTCCTCTAGTCAATTAGACTTAAGGATCCTCAAAATCAGTGGCTTACTCTTAAACTTTAGAGTTGCTCACTTATATAAACCCAATATATGAAAGGTTTTGGTGTAAAAATTTGTGAAGAATTCTTTGGGTTTATATAGTGCTCCAAAGACAACAAAATTAATTAAGAATCTGATGTGGGATAAAAACTAATTTAATCTTAGCCATTGGATCTTAATTTAGTGGTTTAATGAGATTATAAAACCCTAATAAGAGTTTGGGCCGAATTGAAATTCAAAACAAATAACAAAAAAAAATTTATTATTCATATTTTTATTCACGTGAATAGTAATTTTTTTTTATTCCAATTCCCAAAGTGCCCCCATCGTCATTCACCAACCCTTAAGCTACTATGGAACCTCATAAATGATCAGTTCAATAATTAAACACATTGAACCATTTATGAACAATTCCTACAGCAATCATATATGCTGTTATATTTGTACTGTGCAATGTTAACCATTGATTTCGACTTTGTTGTGTGTGACCTTTTGGGTTCCCCTCAAGTTGGACATGAAATAGATCGTGATAATTTAATCGAACATAAATTATCCTCCGATCAGATGGTCGTTCGATTTCAATGACCAAGGTTGACATCTAGCAACATGCCAAGGCCCGCAAATGAGAAGGAAAGATATATATACCCATTCTGTATGCGATTTACATATGATATGGTCCATCGCCTCACTGTATCCCCACCTGTTGACCTAGGGTACGGAAAGTGTCTACCCATATGGTCAAATGTATGATGTTAATAGTGTCATGAATCGTGCTAACCCAAGAATCTCACATGATTCTTCCGCTGTGGCCACAGTCTCAAGCACTGATCACACATATCAACCTGCAAACTGGAATACTACTCTTCTACGAAAATATTATCCGAGAGAGTGGTGATTCTCTATTGTATCTTTACAAACTTCATCTGTTTCAACAAATGACCCAATCATACCCTTATGACCGGATCTTTTAAACCGGGGAAGGAGAATGTCAAAGTTATTTTATCCACACATAAGATTGTAAAGACCTCAAGTCAAAAGACTAGTCATATAATTGATACATGAAAATTCTCAGAGACACGTGGGATAAACACTCCATATGAAAACTTTCGGCGGTCACTTCGATGGACACGAGCAACTCATGCATCCATGTGATACACCAAGAAGACAGATCTCCGCTAGTAGCATATGATATTGGCTACCCCACTTAAGGGCGGATCATATCATCATGCTAGTCTCTCCGATTTGTGAACGCCCAGATTATTCACAAAACTATGACTAGGAACATTTAAGAGTAATGATTCTCATAAGGCGTGGAAGCCATCGTCTTATTACTCAAAGGGCTTTATTACAGTGTTGATGATTTATATAAGTTATTTAAGACACGTATAATAAAGATTTCCATTTTATTAATTAATGAAAATATTACAAATACATGTACATATAGCCCATCCACAAGTTGGGTATAGGGCATATCCCTAACAATCTCTCACTTGCACTATAGCCAACTAGTATGAATCTGGAAACCATACTCTCGGGTGTGCCTATCATGCTTTTGTTGAGTCAGCCTTTAGTCAGAGAATCTGCAAGATTATCTTCTGTGGGTATTTTCTCTATAATAACTTCTTTTATCTCAATAATCTCCCTGATGAGATGAAATCGCCTGAGTACATGCTTGGTTTTCTGATGGGACCTTGGTTCCTTTGATTGAGCAATGGTGCTCGTGTTGTCACAGTACATCGTGACGCCATTCTTTATCGCATGAAGCACTTCCAGCTCCGTGATGAACTTCTTTATCTAGACTGCTTCTTTAGCAGCCTCAGATGCTGCAATATAATCGGCTTCAGTGGTGGAGTCTGTTGTAGTCGACTGCTTTCAGCTTTTCCAACTGACAGCACTGCCATTCAAAGTAAATAGATATCCTGTTTGCGATCTGCTGTCATCCATATCGGTCTGAAAGCTCACATCACAATAACCAATGACTTTCATATCAGAACAATCTCCGTATGTCAAAAACACATCCTTAGTTCTTCTCAGATACTTGAGGATTGTTTTGACAGCTGCCCAGTGTTGCTCACCAGGATTTGTCTGATACATGCTCGTTATGCTAAGAGCATAAGAGACATCAGGTCTTGTACATTGTATGGCGTACATGATCGATCCTATTGCTGAAGCATAAGGGATCCTACTCATACGCTCTCTATCTGAAGGAGTATGTGGACATTGCTCCTTAGATAATTTGATTCCATGACAAGTAGGTAAATTACCTATTTTGGAATCTTCCATTTTGAATCTTTTCAAAACTTTATCTATGTACGTAGATTGAGAAAGTCCTAACAACCTCTTAGATCTATTACGGTAGATCTTAATGCCGTTGATGTAGGCTGCTTCTCCCAAATCTTTCATGGAGAAATTCTGAGATAACCATTGCTTGGTGGCTTGCATCATTGGAATATCATTCCCGATGATTAATATGTCATCTATATATAATACAAGAAATACAACAGCACCCCCACTACTTTTCCTGTAAACACAAGGATCGTCTATATTTTTTATGAAGTTAAATTCTTTGATTGTCTCATCAAATCGTATATTCCAACTTCTTGAGGCTTGGTTGAGTCCATAAATGGATCGTTTAAGCTTGCATACTTTATTATGATCATCCTTAGATGCAAACCCTTCAGGTTGTGTCATATAGACTTCCTCTACGAGGTTCCCATTAAGGAAAGCTGTTTTGACATCCATCTGCCAAATCTCATAATCAAAGTGTACAGCTAGTGCCAATAAAATTCGAATGGACTTTATCATTGCAACAGGCGAGAAGGTTTCGTCATAGTCAATTCCTTGGATTTTTCTATAACCTTTCGCCACCAACCTAGCCTTATAGGTTTGGATGTTTCCTTCTGCATCAGTTTTACGCTTGTAAATCCACTTGCAGCCTATGGGTTTTATCCCTTCAGGTGCATCTACCAAGTCCCAAACTTGATTCTGATACATAGAGTCTATTTCGCATTTCATGGCCTCAAGCCACTTGACTGAATCAACACACATTGCTTCATCATAACTGGTGGGATTGTCATTATCAACGACCTAATCATGTTCCTCATCAATATGGAAACCATATCTTTCAGGCTCATGTCTTTCCCTACCAGACCTTCTTAGTTCATAACCTTGTGGTTGTTCCGTCGCTGCCATTTTGAGGGGCCTGGGGTTTATTTCTATGTTAGTTTTTTCTTCTCGTACCACATCGAGGTCAAGTCTACTCCCACTATATTTCTTGAGAAGGAATTCATTCTCTAGAAATTTAGCATTTCGTGAGACAAATGTTTTTTGTTCATTTGGGACGTAGAACACGTATGCTCTTGAGTTCAAGGCATATCCTACAAACTTAAATTTAACTGCCATATAATCCAATTTGTTAGTTTGTGTGAGCTTGACATATGTGTCACATCCCCAAACTCTTAGATAACAAAGACTATGACGTTTCCCAGACCATAACTCATATGGTGTTTGACTAACAGTCTTGGAAGGAACTTGGTTTAGTAGTACTGTTGCAGTTTCTAAAGCAAGACCCCAAAATGAAAGAGGTAGATCCGTGTCTGGCATCATTGATCAGACCATATCTAATAATGTCCAATCAAATTTGAAATATAACATCATATGCTGCTTGTTGCTTTTTGAACATCTCTGCAATCAATTCTTTCATTTCTGGTTCTTTTTCAAACTTCTGGCTTTTGTTTTGTTGCTGGAATCCAGGTGGTGGAAAATTCTTTTGCCCTGAATTGTTGCCCCATGAAAAATTGGGATGATTCCTCCATCCTGGGTTGTAGGTGTGGAATATGGATTGTTCCCCTGTCTGTTGAAATTGTTGACATAATTCACCGTCTCGTCGAGTTGGTTCGGTTCTGGTGCTCCTCCATATGGTGAAATTGTGGATCCAGTGGTAAAAGTCTCCATGAATTTGCATATCTAATCCATCTTGGCGTTGACTGCTGTATTGGCTCCACTTTCATAAATTCCTGTAATTTTTTGGATCATGCTCCTTTCTGTTGGCCACAAGGAATTATTGTTGGCCATTTCTTCGATTAGGTCCTAGGCTTGATCTTCTCCTTTACCATCAAAGCTCCTCCAGCAGCAGCATCGATTGTGGTTCTCATCAGTCCAGAAAGTCCATTATTTAAAGTTTGGACTTGAAGCCATTTTGGAATCTCATGGTGAGGACATTTCCGGAGAAAATCTTTGTACCTTTCCAAGCTTCGTAGAGAGTTTTTGAGTCTTATTGCATAAAGGATGTGATGTCATTCCTCAACTTTCCAGTTCTGGCTGGTGGAAAGTATTTTGCAAGAAATTTGGTGGCTAAAGTGTTTCAAGTTGTGATAGAACCTGCTGGTAGTAAATGTATCGAAGCTATAGCTCTGTCTTTCAAGGAGTATGGAAAAACCCGCAGTCTCATTGCTTCTTTAGCTTCTCGGTTGTAATTGAAAGTGCCACAAACTTCCAGGAAGTTGCTGATATGGGTATTAGGATCTTCAATTGTTTTTCCTCCAAACTGCACTGACTGCTGAATCATCTGAATGCATGTTTTGATGTCACACGCATTTACTGGTAGTACAATACAGGAAATGAAGCTGTCGACCACCAGAATGGCTCTGTCTCGAATGGGTATTGGTGGTGCAACCTCCAAAGGTTCAGGTTCCATGTTGACTAACCTTCTTCGCCTTCTCGCCTTTCCTTTCTCAACTTTCTGATGGTTCTTTCAATCTCCAGGTCAAACAGTCGAAGTTCAAAGCTTCTGGTTCATCTCATGTAGTTTCTGAGAACCTGAAACACAAGAAAACACCAACAATAAGTAAAAAGAAATTAGATACAAGTAAAGGTATCTAACCCCTAAACTAATAGTAAAAGAATAATAAGTCTCTGGCAACGGAGCCAAAAACTTGACCGGTGCGTAATCACACGCGTATAACGCAAGCGCACCTATCGTTCAAGTAGTATAAAAAGTATTGATCCCACGAGGACTTAATACCTAATCTATTAATTTTATGAGGTCAATGATTACTAGTATCTAACAGGTTGATTGATTGATTTGAAATGGTGATGATTTTGAATTTAAAAACAAGTAAATAAAATTGCACGAAAGTATGTTTAAGAAAATTCAATATTAAAAAACTATCTAGGGTGTGAATCTTTCTAATATCTTTTAAAAGTTAAGTGGCTATTGTTGGACAATTATGACCCATAGCGTCACCATTTGTACAGATCATGGTGTTGTTGTACAAATTAACTATGTGACAAAGGAGATTGCACTTTTATCATTTGTGATTAGATCACCTAGATGTATAAATGATGAGAGGTCCATATGATTTGTTCCTGGACTGAGAATGATATGAGACAGTATCAGTCCACGAAGGATAAATCATTAAATATCCCTAGTCAAAGTATTATCGAGATTGGATATCGATGAATACGTAAAAGACTAGTATTACACTTGTGCGCGTTGTGAGGGCACAAACGGTATAGTTTTCATATATTTGGGTAGAGATACTCATGCAAGTGTAATAGGAGGTTGTGTTTTACCGATGGTACGGGAAATAGCTTCGCTCTGGATAGACCCCCTCAGAATTCCATTGGTAGTATGACTATGTGTCTATGGAAGTCCGAAATCAGGGTAGGTGTATTTGGTCTTAACCTGAGACTTGCAAACCGCTAATACTTGCGACAATCAATATACTTTGGTTGCGGTCGTCCAGGGCTTTAACAGGTTCTGTGTACGCCAATGCTGGTATATGAGAATCGTAGTGTGTTGGGTGTGATGTCAAGACTGAAGTGTCACTCCAGTCATATGGAGATGATGGTCACGTAGGATACGGTACTAGGTACTCTTAAGTACTGCAGTCATCGGGATAAAACAACAAGGTCAGGTTTATCCGATTATAGAGAATAGTTACCAGACATCCGACATGTGCTTCGTACGGGGCAGACAATTCCAATTCCAGCCCCAGGCCTAGCACGTGATCATCCGATACTGGATAGAAATACGCAATACTACGCTATATACTACGCCTAATATAGATCCTTTATTCCTGTAAGGATATTTCCGGAGAATTGGGAAGGCATGGTGCTTTGCTAGAAGCCAACCTTGTCTTCTAAATCGGTAAAACGTAGTACTTGGTACTTACGTGTTTGGATAGTCCGACGACCGAATTTACTGCCAACATATCCGAGGATCCCATGGGTCGCTTCCCGAAGATTCACCGATGACGTATGACTCCCACTTTTAATTAATCTGGGATTAATTAGATGAGAGAGAAAATTAATCTGGGATTAATAACAGAGATATTTTATCTGGGATAAAACATCCATTAAAAGAGAGATAACGATTAATTTTAAATTAATCGATTAATTAATATATTCGATATATTAATCGAAATTAGATTTTGACGAGGAATTAAAATTAGATTTTAATTCAGGCGAACGAGTTAATTTAGAATTAATTAGTTAGCGACGTGAATAGTGACTTTGCTAGGCAGTAATCATTTAATTACGACGCAATGAAAATTCATTAATTTGGAATTAGCGAACCCGAGCCCGGGATTATTTGCGAGCGCATTCGTATTTCGAATTCGAGTGCGGCACGTAAGTCAAATCAAGCGTCAAATCACTGTCGCTCAAGCGTCAAATCACTTGTCACTTGAGTGATGTGACTTGACAACTTGTGATTGATGTGATTGAGTGATGTTGTGGTGGGAGGATTGTGATTTGTGGGCATTACTTGCCTTGACTTTGGAAACAAAATATGTATTTGATTTTAGAAATCAATTACCAATTTCACTTAACACATTTTCATCTCTCTCTTCCTCACCTTCTCCCTCTCATTCTCCTCGCCCAAGAGGGCTTCTTGTTTCTAGTTTGCTGCGAAACCAGTGAGCAGAAAAGGGAAGCCAAAAGTGCTTGATTTTTGTGGCAAAATCAAGAGAGCTAGCACTCTTAGAGACATGGAAGGTTTTAGGGAAGTCCACCCATGAGCCGGGAACCATTCGACGAAGCTTGGAGCTCGACGAAAGACATCAATGGACGCCAAAACAGTGAAGAAATTCACTGCCACTGCCGTGCAGTTCACACTGAGCAATTTCAGTTTTTTTCGTCTCCGCTCGCTCAAGCGATCGATGTGAGTATCCAAAACTTCGTTGATTTGTATTCACACATGTTTCATGTTTGTTTTTGATCTCTGGACCTTAATAGAAACCAACAATGGTATCTTGAGCAAGGTTGAGCATGAAATTTATTTAGGGCTTAAAATTTGGGTAAAATTTTGATTTTGAGCATGTATAATGAAATTGGATGAATTATTATGCTTAAATGTGTTTTAATTGATAATTGATTGGATCAATTTGATGTGAAATGTTTTTTGGAACAAATTTCCTCCCCAATTTTTTATGTTGGCCGAAGAGTTTGGTGCCCGAATTGTCTTGGAATTTTTTGATTTTTTGTTCATTGGATGAATTGGAATCATTTGGGGATATTGATTTAATGTCGAATGTGATTAATTTGATTGAATTCGAATCGGACATAAAATGCCCTATATTGCCGAGACATTTAGCATGTAAATTGGGTTTGATTTTTGATGAATAGTTGGACATGTTTTGTTGTAATTGAAGCATGATTGATTGTATAAATTAATGTTTTGAGAAATGTTTAATTGGGTGATTAATTGTGTAATACACTTTATGTTAATTAAATTGGGAATTTGGAATTTTTGAATTTAATTATTTGGTGGGCCTTAAATTGGATTTGGCTTGTTTTGTTTTATGGCTTATTGGGATTGGTTGTATAAAGTTGGGTTTAGGCCAAAAATTGTTGGATCCAATTGGGCCCAAAACCGCCTCCATAAAGCCCAAATGTGACGTAATGGACCTTTAAAGTTTAATTGGGCCTAATGGGCCTAAATTGATTTCTGGGCTTATGGGGTATTCCCGGATTGGATTTTGGTTATTCGGTTTGACCCGAGTTTACCAAAAGTCCACGCCTTAAGAATTAATTAAAAGCCCATTGGACTTTATTTAAATTGACGTTGGACGTTAATCGGGCTTTGAGACCTGTTGCGATTAAATTGGAATTTAAGTCGTAAAAGTTCATTAATAAAGTGTAGTATTTATTTATTTGAATTAAATAGCGAATTAGAATTAAATCAAATTGAATTGGATTTAATTATGTAGTTAATTTAATTTGAGAATTCGTACTTTGAGTACTTATTCGCAAAACGAGTTTGACTCGCGCAAAATAAAATCGTTGTTTGAACATTGGATATCACTAATTATCAGATTAATTATTTGATTAGATTGATTGATAACATGCTTGTGTGAATACATGGTTGCGATGCATGAATAATGTATATCGGATGGATATTAGATGGGTGGGACAATTTTAGAAATTGTTGTAATAAATTTGATTTATTAATTATACATGCGTGTCCAGCCTTATCACCTCCTTATTCTTTGTATTCTGTTCTCACATTTTCTCCTCAATGTAAATGAGGTTTCTTTAGAAGTGTAGTGTAACGGGTAGAAGCAATACTTGTGCTAGCGGGAGAGAGAAAGGGAGAGATTTGATCTAGGATCATTGTGTAAAGTATCCATCCGCATATCATTATTATTTTATTCATATGCGCTTTATTATGTGTTTAGAATGCACGTTTAAGGGTGTATGATGATGAGACCTTAACAAAGATAAAAAAATTGGTTGCCAATTTGCACTCGAAAAACCCTCGCAAAATATTAAGCGTTTTTCCTTCCATTGAGTGATTCTCACTCAAGATCCGAGACTGGCATTGGCTTGTTGGCCAGACTCAAGGCCTTTGTCCGTCGAGGATGTGTTTGAATCACGAGAGCTTTGTTCCATATTGGTGTCTTGTCCAAAGTTGTGGTTTGTTGGCCAAAGTCAAGACCACTTCTTGTCCATCGACATTGATTACGAAGCTTTCCATGGTCAATGGGTCGCGCTTAACTGGGATTACTAAGTTTATTGTGCCAAAGCCAAGGCTTAGTTGATTCAGAGGAAAATGTTAGGTAATACATTGGATGTATTGGCATATATAAGATATATATATCGGAATTGGATGTCCCCCTACCGATCTAGGAATTGGATTGGATCCAATCGATCTTAGAGATCTACCTATTAATTATCATACAATTTGTTGGCCAAAGTCAAGATTGTGTGATATTTAACGGGATCCTAGCCCACTAGGAAACACGGTTTCCCGAGTACTCGACAGAGGGTTAGAGGCTCGCTGAAAAATAGTGGGTGGCATGAATTGAATTTGCAATACTCTTTAATTACTTGCCATACGCGCTCATCACAAATATCATTCGTCAAATAAATTAAATGTTAGTTGGACTAATATTTAAATGTTGTTTTTAATAAATAGTTGGACTATATTCAAACTATTCATTTATAGTTGATTTTATAATTGGATTATAGTAATCAATATAATTGATTTAATCTATTAAATTATAGTTGATTAAATAGTTGGACTATTGTAATCATTATAATAAATAGTACCTAAATCGTTGATTAATAGTTGGACTATTAGAATCAAGATATAATTGAAAGATTGACATTTAAAACAAAATCCTAGGGAAAATGTATTTAAATGGTTTAATTTTCAATTGGGAATAAAATTTCAGGATGGTCCTGGAAAATAATAAGTTACTTTATTTGATAAAATAACATATTATGCCTAACCCCGGAGTTAAGCAAATAGTAGAGCATAATATTTGGAAGATTTATGTAATGATAACTTTAGTGCTTAATCCATTATACTTACCGCAATAGACTCCTTAATTTCTTTGTCAGAACTAAGGGTAAGATCCTTAAAGTATGATAATGAAATTGAAGGATCTTCATAAATCTATACTTAGATTTTAGAAGTACTAAATTGTAAAAATAACTCTTGGAGAGTTAATGACTATTTTCAAGGAGATAAAGTCAAAGTTTACAATTAGGCAAGTAGCGCAAGGCGCACCTTACTTCGATATTCTAGAAACCCGAGGTTTGGCCAAAGGCTTTTGGAGTGTTGAAAAGGGCAAAGGCAAAATCATTATATTCTTCTAGGAAGATAAAGGATAAATCCCAAAATGTCTGCTTAAATTGTGGCAAACGGGATGCGAAAGCGTGACTGCCGTTTGGACAAAGCAGACATGAAGGAATTGAAGACGAGCAAGGCTCTGACTTCAAATATGTTTGTCAAATATGTTCATAATGGTATTGAAATTAGATTTTAATACTTAGTGTGATAAATAAATATATATTGATGTTCAGAATCTGTTTTGAACCGGATACTGACTTCAATGAGATTAATCTGCGATTTGGAAACGGGACGAAAGTCACTGTTTCAACCGTAGATACCTGAATTTAGGGACTACCATTCGGGTGTGTACCTAAATTTGGAAACTGTTATAATGTAACTAGTTTGACTAGAAATATTATCTATATATCAGTGTTTAACCCGCTGCGGGTGAACCTTTATATTCTAGAACACTAAAGTGTTTTATTATATAAATATGATATTGAGATAAACACATTAGATGTGAATAACAGAATTTATATTTTGAATATAAATAAATCTCAAATATATAACATGACAAACAAACAGCTCAAACTGATTTGATCAGATGAAACTTAATTGTGGCATTTTGTCTAGGACACAATTAAACAAGAATCGTATATCCACACACTTTCGAAGAGTTGGTACTAGGACTGATTTGATTCTATTCAAATAAAGTCTATGAATCTAGTTTATTGGGCAAAATGCCTAAAACATATTTACTCGGTAAAAGTGTAAAAGCCACCGATCTATTAGCCCTAGTTCATAGTGAAGCAAGTGGGCCCATGTCTAGCTAGGCTAGATGTGGATATGAATATTTCGTGACCTTTACGGATGTGGCATCGCGTTATGGTTATGTGTTTCTTTTGAAGAACACAAATCGGAAACTTTTAAGTTTCGACACGAAATAGACAAACAGATCGGCTATAGTATTATACCGTCATGGTAAGACCATAATGGAAAATACTTAAGCAATAAGTTTCTAACATACTTGAAAGAGTAAAGTATTCTTTCAAATGAGGACTCCTCCCGGAACACGTCAAGTTGACGGTGTGTCCGAACTAAGTAACCGAATTTTGTTGGACATGATAAAGTTAATCATGAGTCGCTCTGAGCTACCATTTCCTTCACGGATAAGCTTTAAACAGTGCAGAACTTATTTTGAGTAAGGTTCCATAAAAATCTGTTTGACGGATTTCATATTAGATATGAACGGGAAAGAAACCGGGTTTCTCATTCCTGATAATTTGTGTATGCTAGGCATATGTTTGGATGATACCAAACTAAAACCCAGATAGGATAAGTGCCAATTGTAGGTTATCCTAGGGATACCATAAGTATAGTACTTATACATCTCACTAGAGAACAATGTAATTGTTGCTCGCCATGCGGTTTTCCTAAGAGGAATACTGATATGCAGTGGTAAGTGGGAGGATAGTAAAACTCGATGAAAGTCGGAATAATACTATTCTTGGCACTGATCCTTAATGTAACACAAATAGTTCATCAAGGATGAAACTATACCATTAATCTTCGAATACACAATAACCACGTATGTCGGAGAGAGTCAGAAAACAACCTAGGGTATGGTTTTCTGATCTCACCACATAAAGATGTCTATCTTTTGAGGTATACCAACTGACTACGTATAGGAAGTGATACAAGGTATCGACTCCTTAATCATGGCAAAGTGTCATGAGTTCAAAATGGATTCCATGTATATCAACTATGTTTAGACACTAGCTGATGTACCGCAAGGCATTGTGCCTATTGGTACTTATAAGTCTTCAAGGAAGACATACATGGATGGCAACATACCAACGTACTAAGCTAGGCTTGTAGCGGAAAGGTATTGTTATCAACATTATGTTGATTTCGATTCAACCTTTTAACTATTGCCACGGTATATCCATTTGGATAATGCTTGCTAAAGATGCGTGTTTTATTTATGAAATATGTCAGCTAAACGGGAAAATCGCTTTCCTGAAAAGGAAAACTTTAGGAGGATGTTTATAACATCCTGTTGGTTTTGTCGTACCAAAACAAGCAAATAAGGTTTGCAGGTTATTCGATCCATGTTTGGATTGAAGCAAGCATTAAGTTCTTGGAATTACCGTTTTGATGTAATCATAATGATTTATGATTTAATTCAAAACATAAATGATTCTTATGTATATAAGAGGGTTAGTGGGAGCGCACTGACAGTGGTTGTCCTATACAATAATGATAATATATGTCATTTCTTGGAAATGATATTCCCAAAATAATTATCAGTGAAAGCTTGGCTTTCATGAAACTCTTTGAGAAATCGTACATTGAAAAATGTACGCGACCTGGTGTCTCATACGCTTTGAGCATATGGATTCACAAACAGGCCAATCCAAGTGATAGTCACTGGATTAATGTTAAGAACATCTGTTAGTATCTTAGAGAACTGATGATGTTGTCTTAATCTATGGAGATGGAGAACTTGAAGTGACTGGGATCACTGCTGCAAATTTCCTAACCGATAAAACGACTATAAGTCGTAAACGGTACTATACAGTTTGAATAACGGAACAGTGAGCTGGAAATCTTCCAAGCAAAATATTGTTACCGAATAAACAACAAATGCGGGTTATTGCTGCAGCTAAGGCAGCAATAGAAGCCTTCTGGGTCGATATCAAATCTAATTAGATTAGATATAATTCTGTTAGCAGCTGAGCTAGGCTGCAGCACAGGCTAAAGAATTAATGGTCTCATCAACGATCCAGATATATACTTCGATATTCATCTGATTCGTTCAGATCATACATCGTGGTGATATGATGATCGAATAAATCGCATCAGATGATAATCATGCAAATCCGCTGACGAAAGCCTTTTCTCAATAGTTTGAGCCAACAGTACATAGTTCGGGTGTAAGACACTCAAGTGACTGGCTATAGGCCAAGTGGGAGATTGTTGGACAATTATGACCCATAGCGTCACCATTTGTACAGATCATGGTGTTGTTGTACAAATTAACTATGTGACAAAGGAGATTGCACTCTTATCATTTGTGATTAGATCACCTATATGTATAAATGATGAAAGGTCTCTATGATTTGTTCATGGACTGAGAATGATATGAGACAGTATCAGTCCACGAAGGATAAATCATTAAATATCCCTAGTCAGAGTATTATCGAGATTGGACATCGATGAATACGTAATAGACTAGTATTACACGTGTGCGCGTTGTGAGGGCACAACGACATAGTTATCATATATTTGGGTATAGGATACTCATGCAAGTGTAATGGAGGTTGTGTTTTACCGATGGTACGGGAAACAGCTTCGCTCTGGATAGACCCCCTCGGAATTCCATTGGTAGTATGACTTTGTGTCTATGGAAGTCTGAAATCAGAATAGGTGTATTTGGTCTTAACCTGAGACTTGCACCGCTAATACTTACGACAATCAATATACTTTGGTTGCGGTCGTCCATGGCTTTAACAGGTTCTGTGTACACCAATGCTTGGTATATTGAGAATCGTAGTGTGTTGGGTGTGATGTCAAGACGGAAGTGTCACTCCAGTCATATGGAGATGATGGTCACGTAGGATACGGTACTAGTACTCGTACTGTAGTCATCGGGATAAAATGACAAGGTCAGGTTTATCCGATTATAGAGACTAGTTACCAGACATCCGACATGTGCTTCGTACGGGGCAGACACAATTCCAGCCACAGGCCTAGCACGTGATCATCCGATACTGGACAGAAATACGCAATACTGCATATACTACGCCTGATATAGATCCTTTATTTCTTAAGGATATTTCCGGAGAATTGGGAAGGCATGGTGCTTTGCTAGAAGCCAACTTTGTCTTGTAAATCGGTAAAACGTAGTACTTGGTACTTACGTGTTCGGATAGTCCGACGACCGAATTTACTGCCAACATATCCGGGGATCTCATGGGTCACTTCCCGAAGATTCACCGATGACGTATGACTCGCACTTTTAATTAATCTAGGATTAATTAGATGAGAGAGAAAATTAATTTGGGATTAATAGCAGAGATATTTTATCTGGGATAAAATATCCATTAAAGAGAGATAACGATTAATTGGAATTAATCGATTAATTAATATATTCGATATATTAATCGAAATTAGTTTTCGACGCGGAATTAAAAATAGATTTTAATTCGGGCGAACGAGTTAATTTAGAATTAATTCATTAGTGATGTGAATAGTGACTTCGCTAGGCGTAATCATTTAATTATGACACAACGGAAAATTCGTTAATTTGGAATTAGCGAACCCGAGCCCGGGATTATTTGCCAGCGCATTCGTATTTCGAATTCGAGTGCGGTACGTAAGTCAAATCAAGCGTCAAATCGCTAGTCGCATCAAGCGTCAAATCACTTGTCACTTTGAGTGATGTGACTTGACAACTCGTGATTGATGTGATTGAGTGATGTGTGTTGTTGGCATTTGTGGGCATTAATTGCCTTGACTTTTGGAACCAAAATTGTGTATTTGATTTTAGAAATCAATTACCAATTTCACTCAACACATTTTCATCTCTCTCTTCCTCACTTCTCCCTCTCATCCTCGCCCAAGAGGGCTGTTCTTGTTCTGGTTTGCTGCGAAACCAGTGAGCAAAAAGGGAAGCCAAAAGTGCTTGATTTTGTGGCAAAATCAAGAGAGCTAGCACTCCGAGAGACATATGAAGGTGGTAGGATAGTCCACCCATGAGCCGGTAACCATTCGACGAAGCTTGGAGCTCGACGAAAGACATCAATGGACGCCAAAACAGTGAAGAAATTCACTGCCACACTGCCGCAGTTAACAGTTAGCAGAATTTCAGTTTTTGTCGTCTCCGCATCGCTCAACCAATTGATGTGAGTATTCCGCAACTTCGTTGATTTGTATTCACACATGTTTCATGCTTGTTTATGATCTTGGGACCTTAGCAAACACCAAGTTATTTCATGTTTGTGTAATATATCGGTTTACTAAATTCTTTGAGATTATTCGAGTTAACGTTGTATATATTAGAGGTTGAACATTCTTTGTTAGTTTTTAAGACATAGATACCATTATTCAAAATACCATCTCCATATTTTTATTTCATTGAAATAAATAGAACATTCATTACAAATTATTAGGCGTGAAAAGCCTTTATTACATAAAGAAGAAATTGAAATGATGTTTTTTTACTAGAGAAGGTACATAAACATAATCTTCTAAGTCTAAAACTAAACTATTCAGCAAAACTAATGAATAAGTCCCCACGCACAATGCAACCAGTTTTGCTCCATTACCCATGCGTAAGTCAACCTCCCCATGATGGAGTCTCCTACTGTTTCTCAGGCCCTGCACATTGTTACACAAGTGAGTCCCACAACCGGTGTCAAGCTCCCAAGTAAAAGGTTCAGAGTTTTGAGAATATATTTCAATCATATACAACATACATGAAGCATTGGCTTCTTGGCCTCTTGGGCTTCCCTAGCTTCCTTGACTTTCAAGAATCTGCAATCTTTCTTCCAATGACCCTTCTTTTCAAAAAAGAAACATTTCCCATTTCCTTTTTTCTTCTCCACCATTGTTGAGTTCTAATATATGTCCCAAGATCAACAAATCAAGCAAGAAAATGCATGAATACACAACATAGGAGGTGCGGAATATACTCACTCAATGGTCGGTTGGATGCTACGAAGATGGACCAAATTCGTACTTCATGTTTCTGCCTCCATCAAGCTCGGTTTTTGACTCCTGTGAACTGCAGTGGACTGCACGGTGGGGGCTGATTTGATGCCTCCCAAATCGGCCATGCAAGACTCCATTGAAGCTCCAAGCTTCAAGCTTTCCAAGCTTCCAAATTCGTTTCCCTATCACCTATGTATAACCCAAGGTGTGCTACCACTTCTTCATCTACCTTGCTTCTCTTCTTAATTCGGTCAAACCAAATATTTTGAGAAGAAATCGGCTTGAAGCCGTGAGAGGGAGAAGAGAGAAAGAGGAAGGGTTTTTTGGCTCTAAAAGCCTAAAACCGTGAAGACCAAAAGCAATGAGAGAGAGTCACGTGAATGACACAAAATGGCCAAAAAAAAAACGTGAACAATACTAGAGAGAAGTGTTAAAATGCTTTTTATATTTTCCAAAATTAAACAAAAGCATTTACCACATTTTACTTTCAAAAGCAAAGTCAAAAGGTCAAAAAGCAAAAGCAAAAGCAAAAAGCTTTCAATCAACTTTTCACCATCACTTCTACTTTTACTTTAAGTCACATCACATCACTTTAATAAAGTGACATGTTGTCAAGTCACATCACTCAAAGTGACAATTGATTTGACGCATGATGTGACTAACGATTTGACGCTTGATGTGACTTGCGTGCCGCGCTCGAATTCGAAATGCGAATGCGCTCGCAATCACTTTCGGGCTCGGGTTCGCTAATTCCAAATTAACGAATTTTCCCGTCGCGTCGTAATTAAATGATTACGCCTAGCGAAATCACTATTCATGTCGCTAACGAATTAATTCTAAATTAATTCGTTCGCCCCCGAATTAAAATCCAATTTTAATTTCGCGTCGAAATCCAATTTCTTATAATATATCGAATATATTATTTTATCGATTAATTCTAAATTAATCGTTCTCTCTCTTAACGATATTTTATCCGAGATAAAATATCTCCGTAATTAATCCCAGATTAATTTTCTCTCTCTTCCAATTAATCCCAGATTAATTAAAGTGCGAGTCATACGTCATCGGTGAATCTTCAGGAAGCGACCCATGAGATCTCCGGATATGTTGGCAGCAAATACGGTCGTCGGACTATCCGAACACGTAAGTACCTCGTACTACGTTTATACCGATTTACAAGACAAGGTGGGCTTCTAGCAAAGCGCCATGCCTACCCAATTCTCCAGAAATATTCTTACAGGAATATATAGATCTGTATCAAGCGTAGTATACCGTAGTATTGTGTATATCAGCCCAGTATCGGATAGTCACGTGCTAGGGCTGGGGCTGGATAAGTGTCTGCCCCGTCCGAAGCACATGTCGGATGTCTGGTAACTAGTCTCTATAATCGGATATACATGACCTTGTCATAATATCTCGATGGCCGGCCAGCACTTAAGAGCACTAATACCGTATCCTAGCGTGACATCATCTCCACTATAACTGAAGTGATACTTCCGTCTCGACATCACACCCAATACACTACGACTCTCTGATAAACCCAGAAGCGGTGTACGCAGAGCCGGTTAAAGCCCTGTACCACCAAGACCAAAGTCTAACCGATTATCGCAAGTATTAGCGATGCAAGTCTCAGGTTAAGACTATACACACCTACCTTGATTTCGGCCTCCCATAGACACATAGTCATAATACCAATGGGATTCCGAGGGGTCTATCCAGAGCGAAGCTGTTTCCCATACCATCGGTGAAACACAACCTCCTATCGCACTTGCATAAGTATCCAATACTTAAATATATGAGAAATTGCCGTTGTGCCCTCACAACGCGCACAAGTGCAATACTAGCCTATTCCGCATTATCGATGTCCTGTCTCGATAATACTCCCGCTAGGGATATTTAATGATTAATCCTTCGTGGACTGATACTGTCTCAATCATCTCAATCCAGGAACTAATCATATGGACCTCTCTTCATTTATACATATATGGTGATCTAATCACAAATGATGAGAGTGCAATTTCCTTGTCACATAGTTAATTTGTACAACACACACGTGATCTGTACAAATAGTGACGCTATGGGTCATATTATCCAACAACTCTCCCACTTGGCACATAGCCAGTCACTCGAGTGTCTAACACCCGAACTATGTACGGTTCGCTCAAATTGCTGAGGAAATGTTTTCGTCAGCGGATTTGCGTAATTATCTTCTGACGCGATTTATACGATCATCACATCGCCACGATGTATGATCCGAACAAATCAGATGAATATAGAAGTATATATCTGGATCGTCGATGAGACCATTAATTCTTTAGCCTATGCTGACGTCTAGCTCAGTTGCTAACAGAACTATATCTAATCTAATTAGATTTATTATCGATCCAAATGGCTTCTATTGCTGCCTCAGCTGCAGCAATAATCCGCATTTGTTGTTAATTCGGCAACAGTTATCTTGCTCGGAATTTTCCAGCTTACTGTCCCGTTATTCAAACTTTATAGTACCGCAGTATTTACCGTTTGGAAACTTGCAGCAGTGATCCTAGTCACTTCAGTTCTCCATCTCCATAGTTTAAGACAACATCTTTAGTTCTCTAAGATACTAATAGATGTCCTTAATTCAATCCAATGACTATCAAATGGATTGTCCCGATTGTGACTCCATATGCTCAAAGCGTATGAGACACCAATACAAGTACATTTTAAATGTACAATTTCCAGAGAGTGTTAACAACTCCAAATCTATCCCTGTAGATCTTTATTCCTTGAATAAAGGTTGTTACTCCCCATAATTCCCGGAGAATTTCTTATGAAGCCAAGCTTTCACACCGATTGTTTTATGGGAATTTCATTATCAGTGTTCCCTCCCACAAACCTCCTTAATACACAAGAATTATTTCGTTTTGAGTCAAATCATAAATCCATTATGATTATATCAAAATGATAATTCCAAGAACCTAATGCTTGCTTCAATCCAATCATGGATCGAATAACCTGCATTATCCAAATGGATTTTTACCGTGGCACAGGTAAAGGGTTGAATCGTAATCAACACAATGTTGATAAAACGACCTTTCCGTTAAAAGCCTACTTTATATACACTAGTATGTTGCCATCCATGTATGTCTTCCTCGAAGACTTTTAAGTACCATTAGGCACAATGCTTGTGGTACATCAACTAGTATCCAAACTGGTTGAGATACATGGAATCCATTTCGGATTATATGGCACTTTGCCATAATTAGGGAGTTGATATCTTGTATCACTTCCTCATACATAGTCAGTTGGTATTCCTCATAAGATTCAATCTTTATGAGGTTAGATCAAAAACCCATACCCCAGGTTGTTTTCTGACTCTTTCCGATCTACGCGGTTCTTGTGTACTCGAAGATTAATGGTATAGATTCATCATAGATGAACTATTTGTGTTCCATTAAGGACTTCGTGCCTTGAACAGTATTACTCCGATTTTCATCGAGTATCACTATCCTCCACTCCACCACTGACACTATCGGTATTCCTCTCAGGAAAAACCGCATGGTGAGCAACAATCACATTGTTCTCATGTGAGATTTATAAGTACTATACTTATGGTTTTCCCTTAGGATAACCTATATTGGCACTTATCCAATTTGGGTCCTTAGTTTGGTATTATCCAAACATATGCCTAGCATCCCAAATAGTCAGGAATGAGAAACCCGGTTTCTTTCCCGTTCATATCCTATATGACATCTGTCAAACAGATTTATATGGAACCTTATTCTAAATAAGTTATTGCACTGTTAAAACTTATCCGTTGAAGGAAATGGTTGCTCAGAGCGACTCATGATTAGCCTTATCATGTCTAACAATGATTCGGTTAATCCGTTCGGACACACCGTCACTTTGACGTGTTCCGGGAGGAGTCCTCATTTGAAAGAATACTATACTCTTTCAAGTATATAAGAAACTTATTGGTTAAGTGTTTTCCATTACGGTCTTACCGTGACGGTATAATACTATAGCCGATCTGTTTGTCTATTTCGTGTCGAAACTCTAAAAAGTTTCTGATTTGTGTTCTTCAAAAGAAACACATAACCATAACGTGATGCAACATCCGTTAAGGTCACGAAATATTCATGTTCACATCTAGCCTAGCTAGATATGGGCCCACAAACATCACCATGAATAGGGCTAACAGATCGGTGGCCCTTTTACTATTACCAAGTAAATAGTATTTTAGGTATTTTACCTAATAAACTAGATTGCAGACCTTATTTGAATAGTCAAATCAGTCCTAGTACCCACTCTTCAAAAGTGTGGATATACGAGTCTCGTTAAATGTGTCCTAGACAACAATGCCACAAATAAGTCTCTATTGATCAAATCAATTTGAGCTATTTATTTGTCATTTTATATGTTTGAGATTTTATTTATATTCAAAATAAAATTCTGTTATTTACATCTAATGTATTTATCTCAGTATATCTTTATATAATAAAACACTTAGTTTCTATAATATAAAGGTTTTTCCGCAACGGATTAAACACTGATATAGAGATAATGTCTCTAGTCAAACTAGTTACATTATAACAGTTCCTAATTTAAGTACACACCCGAAGGGTAGTTCCTAAAACTTAGGTATCTACGGTTGAAACAGCGACTTTCGTCCCGTTTCCGATTCGCAGAGCAATCTCAGCTTGAAGTCAGTATCCTGCTCAAAGCAGATTCTGAACATCAATACATATATTTTAGTACCACACTAAGTATTTAAAATCTAATTTCAAAACTAGCTGTGAACATAACTAAGACAAACATTTTTTAAAGTAAGAGCCTTGCCCTTCTTTAATTCCTTCGTGTCTGCCATATCCAAATGGTAGTCACTTTGGGATATGTCTATTATCCTTTCAATATTTCAGAAACCTTAGGCCAAGCCTTGGGTTTTAGAATATCGAAACGATTTGCACCTCGTGCTACATGCCCAATTGCAAACTTTGACTTTATCTCCTCTAGAATAGTCAATTAATTCTCCAAGAATTATAAATTGCAATTTTAATACTTCTTAAATCTAAAATTAGATTTATGACAAGTATATTAAATTAAGCATTAAAGTCATCATCACATAAATCTTCCAAAGATTTTATGCTCTACTTATTTTGCTTATTTTGGGCTTAAGGTATAATAAGTTATTTTATCAAATAAATTAACCTATTATTATTCCCAATTTGAAAATTAAATCATTTAAAATATTTCAATCCCAGATTACATTTTAAATAGCCAACTTTTCAATTTTATCTTGATTACAATAGTCCAACTATTTAATCAACGATAAGTGGTACTATATATATTATAATGATTATAATAGTCCAACTATATAATCAAATATAATCCAAATTAATTAACCTCATTACATTGATTACTATAATCCAATTATAAAATCAACTGTAAACTGAAATTAATTAATTCAAATATATTGATTAATATAATCCAATTATATATAATCAAGTATAATACAGTCCAAGTTTATTAAAACAACAATTTAAATATTAGTCCAACTAACATTTAATCTAATGACGAAAAAATTTAAATGAGCGCGTATGGCGAGTAATTGAACGAGTATTGCAAATTCAATTCTTGCCTCCCACTATTTTTCGTCGAGCCTCTAACCCTCTGTCGAGTACTCGGGAAACCGTGTTTCCTAGTGGGCTAGGATCCCGTTAAATATCACACAATCTTGACTTTGGCCAACAAATTGTATGATAATTAACTAGGTAGATCTCGAAGATCAATTGGATCCCATCCAATCCTAGATCCAGTAGGCGGATATCCAAATCCTAAACATATATCTTATATATGCCAATACATCCAATGTATTACCTAACCTTTTTCCTCTGAATCAACTAAGCCTTGGCTTTGGCACAACAAACCTAGTGATCCCAGTCAAGCGCGACCCATTGACCATGGAAGCTTCGTAATCAATGTCGATGGACAAGAAGTGGTCTTGACTTTGGCCAACAAACCACAAACTTGGACAAGACATCGATATGGAACAAAACTCTCGTGATTCAAACACATCTTTGACGGACAAAGGGCTTGACTTTGGCCAACAACCCAATGCCAATCTCGGATCTTGAGTGAGAATCACTCAATGGAAGGAAAAACACTTGATATTAAGCGAGGGTTTTTCGCGTGCAATTGGCTACCAATTTATTATCTTTGTTAAGGTCTCATCATCATACACCCTTAAACATGCATTCTAAACACATAATAAAGCGCATATGAAATAAAATAATAATGATATGCGGATGGATACTTTACATTGATCCTAGATCAAATCTCTCATTTTCTCTCTCCAAAGCTAGCCAATGTATTTACTTCTACCCGTTACACTACACTTCTAAAGAAACCTCATTTACATTGAGGGGAATAGGTGAGAAGAGAATACAAGAGTATAGAGGTGGTATAA
The DNA here is from genome assembly GCA_019454045.1 of Zanthoxylum bungeanum. Taxonomy (NCBI): domain Eukaryota; kingdom Viridiplantae; phylum Streptophyta; class Magnoliopsida; order Sapindales; family Rutaceae; genus Zanthoxylum; species Zanthoxylum bungeanum. The sequence continues at coordinate 4,880 of SKCR01014153.1, read as the reverse complement.
GGCTGGACACGCAGGTCCAATTAATAAATCAAATTTATTACAATTTCCAAAATTATCCCACCCGACTAATATCCATCCGATATACATTATTCATGCATCGCAACCATGTATTCATACAAGCATGTTATCAATCAATCAAATCCAATTAATTAATCTGATAATTAGTGATCATCCAATGTTCAAATAACGATTAGATTTTTGCTCGAGTCAAACTCGTTTGCGAATAAGTACTCAAAGTACGAATTCTTGAATTAAATTAAACTACATAATTAAATCCAATTTAATACGCATTTAATTCTAATTCACTATCTAATTCCAAATTAAATATTACACTTTATAACGAACCTTTACGACTTTAAATTCCAAATTTAATCGCAACGGGTCTCAAAGCCCGATTAACATCTAATGTTTATTTAATTAAAGTCAATGGGCTTTTAATTAATTTCTATTAAGGCGTGGACTTTTGGTCAACTCGGGTCAAACCGAACAACCAAATCCAATCCGGGAGTTATCCCATAAGCCAAATTTAAAATACATACTAAATATTCCCATATGGCCCAATTTTATTAAAAATTAAAATCAATTTAATTATTGTTTTTCTATAAGGCTTATGATTTCTCAATGTCAAACGATACAACCAAAGCCCAATCCAATATACAACCTATAAGCCAATTACAAATACAAATTTTGCCATTAGGCCCAATTAAATAATTAGGTCATTAAGTCATAATTGGACCTTTTGGACTAATGGGATCCAACCAATTGCCAAACCCAATTTTCAAAGCCAAAACCCAATACAACCTAACAAGCCCAATTTCCAAAATAAAGCCCAAATTAATTAACTACAAAATTCCAAATTTCACATTAATTAACCTAGTGTAACACAATTAATTATCCAATTAACATTTCTAAAACATCAATAGCCTAATTAATCATGCACTTTAACATTAATAGTGTCCAACACAATTTATAAAAATCAAACCCAATTTACATGCTTTAAGTCTCGGCAATTAGGGGTTTTTCAATTCGATTCGGTTTCAATCCAATTGAGTCCACAATCATAATTACCAAATCAATTCAACTCATCCAATGAATCAAACAACAAAATCACAATGAATTTCATGTCCAATTGAATTCGGCCAACCCACTTTATAAAGGGAAAAATTGTTCCAAATCAAAAATTCAATTCAATTGAACTTCAAAACAACATTACCCAATTGTTTTAAGTCATCCAATGATCAAACAAAACAAAATTACCAAGACATTAGGGTTATCCAATTTTCGGCCATGCCTCCAATTTGGGGAAAAATTGATCCAATCCAATTTTCTTGAAATTGATCACACACAATCTCAATTAAACATGTTTTAAGCATACTTAAACATCCAATTTAATTAAACATGCTCAAACACATTTTACCCAATTTCAAGTTACATGTTCAACCTAAAGAATTGGGGAAAATTGATTCAATCCAATTTTCTTGAAATTGATCATGCACAACTTCAATTAATCAACATACAAGCATACTTAATCAACCAATTCAACCAAATCATGCTTCAATTGATTTTACCCAATTTGTCATGCCCAAAATTTAGGGAAAATTGAATCCAATCCAATTCATGAAATTGATCATGCACAATCTCAATTAAACATCATCCAAGCATGCTTAAACAATCAATTTAACCAAAACAAGTCAAAATCGATTTTGCCCAAAATAAACCCTAACTTTTTTCATGCTTGATAATAGCTCAAGATACCATTGTTGAGTTCTAATATATGTCCCAAGATCAACAAATCAAGCAAGAAAACGCATGAATACACAACATAGGGGGTGCGGAATATACTCACAATGTCGGTTGGATGCTACGAAGATGGACCAAATCGCACTTCATGTTTCTGCCTCCATCAAGCGTCGGTTTTTGACTCCTGTGAACTGCAGTGGACTGCACGTGGGGGCTGATTTGATGCTCCAAAATCGGCCATGCAAGACTCCATTGAAGCTCCAAGCTCAAGCTTTCCAAGCTTACAAATTCGTTTCCCATCACCTATGTATAACCCAAGGTGTGCTAGCACTTTCTTCATTACCTTGCTTCTCTTCTTAATTCGGTCAAACCAAATATTTTGAGAAGAAATCGGCTTGAAGCCGTGAGAGGAGAAGAGGAGAAGATGAAGGGTTTTTTGGCTCCAAAAGGCCTAAAACCGTGAAGACCAAAAGCAATGAGAGGAGTCACGTGAATGACACAAAATGGCCAAAAAAAAAAAAAAACGTGAACAATACTAGAGAGAAAGTGTTAAAATGCTTTTTTATATTTTCCAAAAATAAAAACAAAAGCATTTACCACATTTTACTTTCAAAAAGCAAAGTCAAAAGGTCAAAAAAAAGCAAAAAGCAAAAAAGCTTTCAATCAACTTTTCACCCATCACTTCTATTTTTACTTAAGTCACATCACATCACTTTAATAAAGTGACATGTTGTCAAGTCACATCACTCAAAGTGACAATTGATTTGACGCATGATGTGACTAACGATTTGAAGCTTGATGTGACTTGCGTGCCGCGCTCGAATTCGAAATGTGAATGCGCTCGCAATCAATTTCGGGCTCGGGTTCGCTAATTCCAAATTAACGAATTTTCCGTCGCGTCGTAATTAAATGATTACGCCTAGCGAAATCACTATTCACGTCGCTAACGAATTAATTCTAAATTAATTCTTCGCCGAATTAAAATCCAATTTTAATTTCGAGTCGAAATCCAATTTCTTATAATATATCGAATATATTATTTTATCGATTAATTCCAAATTAATCGTTCTCTCTCTTAACGATATTTTATCCGAGATAAAATATCTCCGTAATTAATCCCAGATTAATTTTCTCTCTCTTCCAATTAATCTCAGATTAATTTTCTCTCTCTTCCAATAATCCCAGATTAATTTCTCTCTCTTCCAATTAATCCCAGATTAATTAAAGTGCGAGTCATACGTCATCGGTGAATCTTCAGGAAGCGACCCATGAGATCTCCGGATATGTTGGCAGCAAATACGGTCGTCGGACTATCCGAACACGTAAGTACCTCGTACTACGTTTATACCGATTTACAAGACAAGGTTGGCTTCTAGCAAAGCGCCATGCCTACCCAATTCTCCAGAAATATTCTTACAGGAATATATAGATCTGTATCAAGCGTAGTATACCGTAGTATTGCGTATATCAGCCCAGTATCGGATAGTCACGTGCTAGGGCTGGGGCTGGATATGTGTCTGCCCCTGTCTGAAGCACATGTCGGATGTCTGGTAACTGTCTCTATAATCGGATATAATGACCTTGTCATAATATCTCGATGGCCGGCCAGCACTTAAGAGCACTAATACCGTATCTGCGTGACATCATCTCCACTATAACTGAAAAGGATACTTCCGTCTCGACATCACACACACTACACTACGACTCTGTGATTAACCCAGAAAGCGGTGTACGCAGAGCCGGTTTAAAGCCCTGTACCACCAAGACCAAAGTCTACCGATTATCGCAAGTATTAGCGATGCAAGTCTCAGGTTAAAACTATACACCCTACCTTGATTTCGGCCTCCCATAGACACATAGTCATAATACCAATGGGATTCCGATGGGCTATCTAGAGCGAAGCTGTTCCCGTACCATCGGTGAAAAACACACCTCCTATCGCACTTGCATAAGTATCCAATACTTAAATAATGAGAACTATAACGTTGTGCCCTCACAACGCGCACAAGTGCAATACTAGCCTATTCCGCATTATCGATGTCCTGTCTCGATAATACTCCAGCTAGGGATATTTAATGATTAATCCTTCGTGGACTGATACTGTCTCATATCATCAATCAATCCAGGAACTAATCATATGGACCTCTCTTCATTTATACATATATGGTGATCTAATCACAAATGATGAGATTGCAATTTCCTTGTCACATAGTTAATTTGTACAACAACACCGTGATCGTACAAATAGTGACGCTACGGGTCATATTATCCAACAACCATACCATTGGGGCTTTAGGTGATCTGGAGCCTTAGCCTTGCCCTTATTTTTCTTTGGGCCTCGTGGCTTCAGGTCCGTACCCGTAAGCATGACGGAGATTTTAAGCTTCGGTTTCAAGTCATTACTGCTTTCTTTATCATATTGTGCAATTCTGCTAAAGTAGCTTCTTTATCAGATAGATGAAACTGCATAATAAAGTTAGAGAATTCTTTTGGTAGGATTGAAGAATTAGATCGTGACCTATCTCATGATCCATGATGAACCAGAGGTTGGCCAATTTTTCAATATGGCCAATCATCTTAAGCACATGTCCACTAACATATCCTTTCTTATACCTTGTTTGGAATAAGGCACATGACAACTTGGAATCTCAGGTATGAACGGAAGTTGCATACAACTCCTTCAAGTGAAAGATGATGGTTTGAGCATCCAATCTTCTTGAGCTTTCTGAAGTTCGTCCGGACATATAGCCAAGCATTATGCAAAACTGCTTGCTCATCATCATCGATGTGTTTCTTCCAAGCATCAAATGTATCTTGGTCAGCATCTTCTGCGGGTGGGTTCAGGGGAAATGGTCTTTCAAGAACATAGAAAATATTTTCTTTATCGTAAGATAATTTTAAGGTTTCTAAACCAGTCATTGTAGTTGTACCATTTTGAGCTTATGCTCATCAAGGATGGAACGAAGTGATACTCTGTTTGCCATTTGATGTTTGTAAAATATTTTTAACCCACCTGTTAAGAGAAAATGTTTAAATTAGGAATATGTTTCCATTAATGTTCATAATAACATGGGCTTTTAATATTATGAAGTTGCTCCCACTCAATTGTTTTAAAATTTTAAGCAAATCGCATCAACCCC
>SKCR01014152.1:0-56631 GCA_019454045.1 Zanthoxylum bungeanum | reverse complement strand
TATAATCTATGTCAGGCGTATTATACGTCGTATTGAGTATAGCGATCCAGTATCTGATGTCACGTGCAAGGCCTGGGGCTGGAATAGTGTCTGCCCCGTACGAAGCACATATCGGATATCAAGCAACTAGTCTCTATGAATCGGATAATCATGACCTTGTCATATTATCTCGATGGTTGCAACATATAGAGAACTAGTTCTGAATCCCTGCGTGATCATCATCTCCATATGTCTGAAGTGATACTTCCATCTTGACATCACATCCAATACACTACGATTCTCAATAAACCTAGAAGAGGCACACAAGAACCTGTTAAAGCCCTGGACGACCAAAACGAAAGTTTACCGATTGTCGCAAGTACTAGCGATGCAAGTCTCAGGTTAAGACCAAATACACCTACCCTGAAGCGGACTCCCATAACACATATACATACTACCAATGGGATTCCGCGGGGTCTATCCAGAGCGAAGCTGTTTTTCGTACCATCGGTAAAAAACAACCTCCTATCGCACTTGCATAAGTATCCAATACTTAAACATATGAGAACTGTGCCGTTATGCCCTCACAACGCGCACAAGTGCAATACTAGTCTATTCCGCATTATCGATGTCAGTCTCGATAATACTACGACTAGGGATATTTAATGATTAAACCTTTATGGATTGATACTGTCATATCATCTCAATCCGGAACTAATCATAAGGACTTCTACCATTTCTATATCAAAGTAAATAAATTACAAAATGGTAAAAGACAATTCATTACTACATAGTTAATTTAGTACAAAAACACAATGTCTTTTACAAACAGTGACGCTATGGGTCATAATTGTCTAACAATCTCCCACTTGGCCTATAGCCAGTCACTCAAGCATCTAACACCTGAACTATGTATATGTTTCTCAAACTTCTGCTGTGAAATAGCTTTCATCAGCGGATCTGCAATGTTGTCATCTGATGCGACCTTCTCGATCTTCACATCGCCACGATGTATGATCTCACGTATCAGATGGAAACGTCGAAGAACATGCTTGGATCGTTGATGAGACCACGGTTCCTTAGCCTGCGCTATAGCCCCGTTATTTTCACAATACAATGGAACGGGGTCAGCTGCTAACGGGACTACTCCTAATCCAATTAGGAATTTTCGGATCCAAACTGCTTCCTTTGCTGCTTCGCTGCAGCAAGCAATGTACTCCGCTTCTGTTTTTGAATCGACAACAATATCTTGCTTGGAAGATTTCCAGCTCACTGCTCCGTTATTCAAAAAAAATATGTACCCGGATTGCGACTTGTAGTCGTCTTTATCGGTTTGGAAACTTGCATCGGTATACCCAGTTACCTCAAGTTCTCCATCTCCATAGATTAAGAAGGCATCCTTAGTTCGTCTAAGATATTTAAGGATGTTCTTAACCGCCATCCAGTGACCATCACCTGGATCGCCCTGATAACGACTACACATGCTCAAAGCATACTAGACATCAGGTCGCGTACATATCATGGCATACATGATCGATCCGACTGCCGAGGCGAATGGTATCCGACTCATTTTGTTTCTCTCATCTTGAGTTTTAGGACACATGTCCTTAGATAGAGTGATGCCATATGACACTGGTAACAGTCCCCTCTTGGACTGATCCATGTTGAATCTTTTCAACACTTTGTCAATGTACGTGCTCTGGAGAGTCCAAGCAGCTTTCTAGATCTATCCCGGTAGATCTTTATTCCTAGAATATAAGCTGCTTCGCCCAGATCTTTCATGGAGAATTTTAATGAAAGCCAAGCTTTCACCGATGTTAACATGGGAATGTCATTGCCCATAAGCAATACATCGTCAACATAAAGGACAATAAAAGTCAGTGCTCTCCCACTAACCTTCTTGTATACACAAGGATCATCTTCATTTTGAATGAAATCATATTCTTTTATGATCTCATCAAAACGTTGGTTCCATGACCGCGATGCTTGCTTCAGTCCATAAATGGACCGATTTAACTTACAAACCTTGTTTGCAAGTTTAGGCACGATAAACCCGTCAGGCTGTTGCATATAAACATCCTCCAAAAGGTTTCCGTTAAGGAAAGCGGTTTTAACGTCCATCTGCCATATCTCGTAATCGAAATATGCAGCAATAGCAAGCATTATCCGAATGGATTTAATCATGGCAACGGGTGAGAAAGTTTCGTCGTAATTGACACCATGTCGTTGACGATACCCTTTCGCTACAAGCCTAGCTTTGTACGTTTATACGTTGCCATCCATGTCGGTCTTCTTTTTGAAGACCCATTTGCAACCAATAGGCTTTACGCCTTCTGGTGCATCAACCAGTGTCCAAACGTGGTTGGTGTACATGGAATCCATTTAAGACTTCATGGCTTCTTGCCATAAAGCGGAATCGATATCTTGTATCGCTTCCTCATACGTAGCCGGTTCAGTATCCTCAATGAGATTAATATCTACATGAGGTGAGATCAGAAACCCATACCTCTTAGGTTGTATCCTGACTCTCTCCGACCTACGCGGTCTTTGTGTAATAGAAGATTATGGTACAGTCTCATCCCGGATGGACTGTTCTTGTTCCGTTGAGGATTATATGCCAGGAACAAGATCACTCTGATTTTCATCAAGTTCCACTTTCCTCCCACTAACCACTGCATTTAGGAATTCCTTCTCAAGGAAACCACATGTAGAGCAACAAATACTTTGTTCTCTCGTGGGTGATAGAAGTAATAGCCTTTGGTTTCCCTAGGATATCCTACGAATAGGCATTTATCCGACTTGGGCTCAAGTTTGGTACCTTCCAAACGTTTGACGTATGCCCAGCATCCCCAAATCTTCAGGAATGAGAAACCCGATTTCTTTCCTGTCCATATCTCATATGGTGTCTGTTGTACAGACTTTGACGGAACCTTATTCAAAATAAGAATTGCACTGTTTAATGCATATCCCCAGAAGGAAATAGGTAGCTTAGTGCGACTCATCATAGACCTTACCATGTCCAACAAAGTTCGGTTTCTCCGTTCGGACACACCGTTTAATTGCGGTGTTCCAGGAGGAGTCCACTGTGAAAGAATGCCATATTCTTTCAAGTAATCTAGAAACTCATTGCTCAAGTATTCGCCACCACGGTCCGACCGTAATGTCTTTATACTCTTGCCGGTCTGTTTTTCAACTTCGTGTCGAAACTCTTTGAATTTCTCAAAATTTTCCGACTTGTGTCTCATAAGATACACATAACCATAACGTGATGCATCATCCGTAAAGGTTACGAAGTATTCATATCCACCTCTAGCCTGGCTAGACATGGGCCCACAAACGTCACTATGAACGAGGGCTAACAGTTCGGTGGCGCGTACACCTTTACCGCTAAAAGGTGATTTAGGCATTTTGCCTAATCAGCAAGATTCGCAGACGTCATATGAATTTGGATCAAATCCGTCCAAGTTCCCACTCTTCGAAAGTGTGTGATACGAAACAGGATACGAAACAGACGAAACCCGATCCAAGATCCCGTAGACCCCCAAAGAACCTGTCCTTGAAAACCCTTGGAGATAGCCTCAGATGAATTTTGCCAGCAAATAGGACGCCACAAAGGATGCCAACCCTTTGATAAGTCTTTGTTCAATCACTGAACGATGATAAAATTTTCTCAATCTCAAGAAAAAAGTACTATTCACGCACAAAAATTAGGGTCCTCATTAAGAGTTGTTTTTGAGTTTAAATAGTAACATACTCAAACCCTAAGAGAGCTAAAAAGACTAATATAGCCCTAAACTACCCATACCAACTAAAAGCCCATAATCCTAATTTTTAGCCCATTTTGAACCCATAAATAAATAAAATAAACTAACTCAAAAAATAAATAAAAACAGACATTCACGTTGGTTCCATATATGAAAATAAATAATAAATAAGCCTAAACAAACGAAATCATCCATGCTGCTAGGATCACATCAGTGTGGATATGCGAGTCTTGTTAATGTGTCCCAGACGACAGTGCCACATATAAGTTTCATCGTTGTTACTTAGTTTGAGCCTTTTGTTTGTTACATTATATGTTTGAGATTGATTTATATTCAAAATATAAAGACCAATATGTGGTTAAATTGGTGTCATTAAACAGTAATATAACTTGCAAACAAACAGATCAAACATCAAAAGTAGATCTAGATGCATGAAACCCTAAAACCAGAAAACCTTTAAAACAAACCAGAAAATAGAGATTGCAGATTTGTCCAAGTCGAGATGATCTCTGTCCTTAAGAACTTATTGGCCCGTCACAAGTGCTCTACGGTTTCGTATTGCCAACGTTCTCCCAGGATAACGTGGATGCTACTTGTACAAGGAGCACTCCTTAACAAGTTTATGAACTAGGAAGATGGTGTGAAACTCTCTCTCTCAAAACAAAGGAAAAACAAATGTCTCTTCCAGAAATTCGGAACTCTTTTTTTCTATTTCCCTTTTTGGATATAAAGCCTTCATATATAAGGCATGGAAGGGTGCCAATAGGGCACCTTTGGGATGGGGTTCAACCCTCCAAAGGGTTGTACCCCTCACAAGCACCCAATCCAACCAAAAAGACAGAATTACCCTTAATGAAATATATTGAAGAATTTCCTACAATCCCCCACAATTCTTCAAATATTCATGGAGACACTTGAGAGAGTTATCATGAACTAAAGCTGCATCGAAATAGGTAGCTTTCGCCTTGAACCTTTCCTAGTGAGTGACAATCGGATTTACTTGGCAAACCAGTGACCCATAGTCTTGAACTGTTCTGCCGTTGGTGTAAACCAAGACAATTGCCAACACACAGCTTTAATTCGACCATTTTCCCGTTCTACTGTTGTGTTCATTTTGGCCCTGAACAACGGTCCTGGATTCATCAAGCACTTTAGGGTAACCCGCCTTTAAAGGTTCCCATGGAAGCGGCCTCACTTCTTACTTGAAATAGGTGATCTGCTATGAAGAGGTAATTTGTCTTTACCCCCATTAGGACTCATCTCCTAATATAGTGATCATTAAAAGCCTTAGCTTATCCTAACCAATGACAGACAGCACTCAGCGTCATTATCGGAATGGGAAAGAGTACGAAACTCTTCAGTGCTTGTTTTGAATTGCACAAAGTTTCTGTTGTCCCTTTTGAACCTAGATCTTGGGATCTCCAGTCAACTAGGTTGGGTTTCCACAGTGACAATTCTTAGATAATAGGCTTCAAGCCCATTCCCCTCGATGACTTCTCAACTTGCTCTCGAGGTAAACCTTTAGTTAGTGGATCCGCTAGGTTTTCCTTCGACCTGACATAATCGATCGTTATTATGCCACTTGAGAGCAGTTGACGTATGGTATTATGTCTCCGACGTATGTGTCGAGACTTACCATTATACATTGTATTTTGGGCTCTCCCAATAGCCGATTGGCTGTCACAATGTATGCTTATTGCTGGCACCGGTTTGGGCCAACTAGGAATATCCTCCAGGAAGTTTCTAAGCCATTCTGCTTCTTCCGCAGTTTTGTCTAACGCTATGAATTCTGATTCCATAGTAGACCGGGCAATACACGTTTGCCTCGAGGATTTCCATGACACGGCTGCATTACCAAGTGTGAAAACAAATCCACTCGTGGATTTGGAATCCACCGTATCAGATATCCAGTTAGCATCGCTGTAACCCTCTAGTACAGCAGGATATCTCTTGTAATGTAGCCCATATTTTGAAGTTTCTCTCAGATACCTCAAAACTCTTACTATGGCTTTCAGTGGTTGTGTCCTGGATTGCTCGTATATCTGCTAAGCCGATTCACAGCTTGAGCGATATCAGGTCGTGTGCAATTCGTGAGATACATCAGACTTCCGATGATTCTCGAATACTCTAGTTGCGATATGCTTGAACCAGTATTCTTTGATAAATGAAGAGTTAGGTCTACAGGGGTTCTAGCCACATTTAGATCCCCTTTGATATATTTATCCAGTATCTTCTCAATATAATGAGTCTGTGATAATATATATCTGTCTGATGTCCTAGAAATCTTTATTCCTAGGATCACATCAGCTATCCCCATATCTTTCATATCAAATCTGCTGGATAACACGTTTTTGGTAGACTGAATCATTTCATGATTACTACCAATTATCAGCATATCGTCTACATAGAGACACACAATGACATATCCTTTTTGAGTTGATTTGGTGTACACACACTTATCACACTCATTGGTTTTAAACCCATTTGACAACATTTCTTTGTCAAATTTCTCATGCCATTGTTTCGGTGCTTGTTTTAATCCGTACAAGGATTTTACAAGTTTGTACACCTTCTGTTTTTGTCCAGGAACACTAAACTCTTCTGGTTGTTCCATGTAAATCTCTTCATCCAATTCACCATTCAAGAATGCCGTCTTTACATCCATTTGATGTATTTCAAGACCAAATATAGCTGCTATGGCTATGAGCATTCTTATCGATGTGATGCGAGTCACTGGTGAATAGGTGTCAAAGTAATCAAGGCCTTCCTTTTGTCTATAACCTTTTATGACAAGTCTTGCCTTATACTTATCTATTGATCCATCCGTTTTCATCTTCCTTTTGAATATTCATTTGTAGCCCAGCGGCTTACAACCTGGCGGAAGATCAACCAACTCCCAAGTATGGTTCTGTAGGATTGAATCAATCTCACTATTAATAGCCTCTTTCCAAAGAGGTGCCTCCGGAGAAGCCATAGCTTCTTTATAACTTTGAGGCTCATTTTCTAACAAGTATGTTAGAAAATCAGGACCAAACGACTTAGACGTTCTAGCTCTTTTGCTACGTTTAGGCTCGATTGTCTCAGCATTTACACGTTGATCTGATTCTTGGTCAACTTGATCACTGTCCTTGACAGTATCAACTGTTCTTTTGAGAGACCCAGTTATTTGTCTTTCCTTACAAGGAAACGTCTCTTCAAAAAATATCGCATTCATTGACTCAATTATCATATTTGGATTGATGTCAGGAATCTCCGACTTGTGTACCAAGAATCGATACGCACTACTATTGTGAGCATATCCAATGAATACACAGTCAACAGTTTTGGGTCCTATTCTAACCTTCTTAGGTTTAGGAACCATTACTTTGGCAAGACACCCCCACACTTTGAGGTATTTGTAGGAAGATACGAAACCTTTCCACAATTCATATGGTGTCTTGTCCAGTCTTCTGTGAGGAAGCTTGTTCAGAATGTAGTTCGCGGAAGCAAGGCTTCCCCCCACAAGTTATGGGGTAGACCCGAACTTTCAACATGGCATTCATCATTTCCTTCAAAGTTTGGTTTTTGCGCTCCGCAATTCCGTTCTGTTGAGGAGAGTATGAAGCAGTGGTTTCGTGAATAATTCCGTGCACAGAACAATATTCACCGAATGGTGAAACGTATTCACCGCCTCTATCACTCCTGATTCTTTTGATTTTCTGGCCAAGTTGGTTTTCAACTTCGTTCTTATAGTGTACGAAGCTCTTATTGCTTCAGCTTTGCTTCTCAGCAAGTACACATAACAAAATCTTGTGCTGTCATCGATAAAATAAAAGTGACAAGTACTTTTTACCGCCTCTTGTTTGCACAATATTCATGTCACATACATCGGTATGTACAAGTTCTAGCGGTTTAGAACTGCGTTCTATAGAATGAAATGATGCGCGATTGCATTTTTGCTTCAACACATGCTTCACACTTATGTTGGCTATCAATTGCAAATTTAGGTATGAGGTCCATGTTAATTAATTTACGCATGGTATCATAATTAACATGTCCTAACCTCCCATGCCATACATTTTGTGACACAATAATATAAGCAGACGAACTAGCTTTATTAATAGCACGGTTAACAGTCATTACATTTAGCTTGAAAAGGCCCTCAGTTAGGTATCATTTTCCTACATACATATCATTCTTAGTCAATACAAACTTGTCAGAAACAAATACAAGCTTAAAACCAGCCTTACTAAGAAGAGAGCCCGAGACCAAGTTCTTCCGAATATCTGGAACGTGCAGTACATTCTTCAATGTTAGCTCCTTTCCGGATGTCATCTTCAGAACCACTGTGCCTTGTCCAACCACCTGAGAGGTAGACAAGTTTCCCATTGTCAGATGATCGCCGCCATCGACCTTCTGGTACATGGAAAACATCTTACTGTCTGCACAGATATGATGAGTAGCCCCAGTGTCTACCCACCATTCTCTCGGATTCCCAACTATGTTGGCTTCGGTTACCACTGCTGATAGTTCCATCTCTGAGATATCATCAGTCAGCTGCTCGCCTTCAGTAACATGGGCCTCATATTTCTTTTTCTTGCCCTTGTCCTGAGACTTCTTGTTCCTGCAGTCTTTTGACATATGACCGCTCTTTCCACAGTTGTAGCATTTTCCCTTGAACTTCTTGTTCCCAGAGTCAGCTCCACTGTTCTTTCTCTTTTTGCTACCCTTTGCACCTTCAATGATGTTGGCCTTAGACTCCAGAGTCCTGTAGCTGGCCTTCTCGGACATCCTGTTGTCCTCCTCGATTCTCAATCGAACACTGAGGTCTTCAAGGCTCATCTGCTTTTTTTGTTTCAGATAGCTCCTGGAGTCCTTCCATGATGGAGGCAACTTTTCAATTATGGCGGCAACTTGAAACATCTCACAAAGTTTCATTCCCTCATCCAGTATTTCATGAATGATCATTGCAGTTCACCCAACTGAGACATCACCGTCCTTGAATCTACCATCTTGTAGTCCAGGAACCTACCCACGACAAATTTCTTTTGTCCGGCATCTTCGGTTTTGTACTTCTTCTCGAGAGATTCCCAGAGAACCTTCGCAGAAGTCATGCATTGGTACACATTGTACAGGGTATTGTCAAGACCACCCAAAAGGTAGTTCTTGCATAAGAAGTCTCCAGACATCCAAGTCTGTTCTCGCTCTACCTTGGCCAATTCAGATTCACCCTCCACAGGACCCGGAGGATCTTTGAGGAATTAAGCCAACTGGAGAGTTTTCAGGTAGAACAGCATTTTGCTCTGCCATTGTTTGAAATTTGCCCCACCAAATTTCTCCGGTTTTTCTCCGTGAGAGACCGGTACCGTGATATTTCCGCTAGCCATATGTAACTGGAAAATCAACAGGGTCAATTAGTCTATGGAAGACAAATTGCACAACGATCAACGAATGACCTTGTTCAAAGTGATATACGATAAATGTAGATATATATGTCAATCAAGATTGGATGGAATTACTTGTGTAAAATTACACTTTAAATTCTCAACCAATTATGCAGTTTCAACTTTATCACTATGTGAATGCTTGTGATAATTGAGCAATTTAATAATAACTTAAGTCTATACTACCAAGATTAATGTGTTTACAGTATATGATAAACCAAGTTAATATTAATTAAAGTATGTAATATTGATACTTTCAGGACAAATTCGTTAGTGTCACGTTCGTATCTAAGTTCGAACGAGACTGTCCAGTGTGTGTGCGTTCGTGTTGCGTTTGATAACGCGTTCGAACGAAGTGTTTCCAGAGAGTTCACGTTCGTGTAGCGTTTTTGATAACGCGTTCGAACGGAATGATTCCAGAGAGTTCACGTTCGTATAGCGTTCGAGAACGCGTTCGAACGGAATGATTCCAGAGAGTTCACGTTCGAGTTGCGTTTAGGACGCGTTCGAACGTTCTAAGGAAAAAGGCTTACGTTCGAGTTGCGTTTGAAGACGCGTTCGAACGTTCTTATGAAAATTCAAATTTTTGCCTTCGCGTGCGTCGGGCGTTCGAACGCCCTACGGGTTTTTCATGCACAGTTCGTATTTTACAGAAAATAAACAAACCCTAACATGCGAATTACTATCAAATAACACTAGAGCAATAAGTTCTTAAGATTGTGGTTAAATTGGTGTCATTAAACAGTAATATAACTTGCAAACAAACAGATCAAACAGCAAAAGTAGATCTAGATGCATGAAACCCTAAAACCAGAAAACCTTTAAAACAAACCAGAAAATGGAGATTGCAGATTTGTCCAAGTCGAGATGATCTCTGTCCTTAAGAACTTATTGGCCCGTCACAAGTGCTCTACGGTTTCATATTGCCAACGTTCTCCCAGGATAACTTGGATGCTACTTGTACAATGAGCACTCCTTAACAA
Organism: Zanthoxylum bungeanum; assembly: GCA_019454045.1. NCBI lineage: Eukaryota > Viridiplantae > Streptophyta > Magnoliopsida > Sapindales > Rutaceae > Zanthoxylum > Zanthoxylum bungeanum. The sequence goes on along the minus strand of SKCR01014152.1, from coordinate 46,482 downwards.
GTTTATGAACTAGGAAGATGGTGAAACTCTCTCTCAAAACAAAGGAAAAACAAATGTCTCTTCCAGAAATTCAGAACTCTTTTTTTCTATTTCCCTTTTTGGATATAAAGCCTTCTTATATAAGGCATGGAAGGGTGCCAATAGGGCACCCTTTGGGATGGGGTGCAACCCTCCAAAGGGTTGTACCTCTCACAAGCACCCAATCCAACCAAAAAGACAGAATTACCCTTAATGAAATATATTGAAGAATTTCCTACACAATATTAGCATCAGCAGAATATATCTCAAAATCATCTTTATAAACAAAACACCCAGTGTTTCGGAATACAAAAGTGTACCCGCATTGGGTCAAACAAGATACATAGATAATATTCCTAGTCAAACTAGGTACATAATAACAATCTGAAATTTTAAGTACATGCCCCGAAGGCAGTTCTAAAACAAAAGTGCCAACGGCCAAAACGGCGACTGGTGCCCCATTTCCAACGCGTAGATCAATCTCCCCTGAGGCCAGTCTCCTGCTAATCTGCAGATCCTGCACATCAGTACATATATGAGTACCACAACCAGAATCAAAAATCCAATTTTTTAAACTAGAAGTAGTCATGTTTATCTCTATAACAAACATACCTGAAGCCGGTGCCTTGCCCGCTTTAATCTCCTTCTGGAGCGCCTTGTACTCGCGGAAGTCACGCTTCCAGTGACCCCGCTTGCCGCACTGGAGGCAAACATCCTGAGATTTGTTCCTAGGCTTCCCAGAAGCCTTTGACGATTTGGCCTTGCCCTTTCCTTTATGCTTCTTCTTCTTTACACCTCCAGTCGCATTGAGCCCAGTCCTCGGTGTATGAGATGTCGAAGTAAAGTGCGCCTCGCGTTTGTTGCCCTTAAGCAGCTCTTTCTCAGCTTCCTTGAGAACCGACAATAAGTCTCCAAGAGTATCATCAGTGTTCATCAAATTATAGTTTATGATGAACTGTCTTCAAGTGTCGGGGAGAGATTGCAGTACCATATCTATGGTAATCTCAGCCTCAAAGACTATCCCCATCTCAGCTAGCTCATCTATGTCAGCAATCATCTGTGCCACATGAGACTCAACAGACATGCCTTCTGACAAACGTGAACGAAAGAGCTTCTTTACTAACTCATATCTCCGTGACCTACGGTTAGATCGGTGAAGATCTTGCAACCTTGCCAACATGTTATAGGGATCCAAGTCCTTGTTCTGTCGACGGAAATGCTGAGTCATAGAAGAAAGCATAATAGACTGAGCAGTATCACAATCATCGCTTTGAGTCTTCCAAAGCTCCAGCTCAAGTAGCTCATCAGGTTTGGGCTTAGGCCCAAGAGGTCTCTGTATAGTATATAGTAGCCTCTCGGCTCCAAGGACTATCCATAGATTCATTTCCCAATCGACAAAGTTCGTGCCCTTGAAGACATTTTCGCCCATGATAATGTCTCGGACATTTCCCTTTCCAGTCATCTTGGCTACGATAGTCCAACTATCTAGTCAACGATATTTGGGTACAGTCTAACTGTTACAAGAAAAATAACATTGTATTAGTCCAACTAATAATTTTGACGAAATAATTTGAAAGTGCGTAAAGCTAAGTATCTGAATGAAATTACAAATTCAATACTAGCCTCCCACTATTTTTCGGCGAGTCTCTAACCCTCTGTCGAGTACTCGGGAAACCTAGTTTCCTAGTGGGCTAGGATCCCGTTAAATAACATACAACCTTGACTTTGGCCAACAAGCTGTATGATATTTAACTAGGTAGATCTCTAAGATCAATTGGATCTCATCCAATTCCTAGATCCGGTAGGTGGACCTCCAAGTCCGAAACATATATATAATATATATGCCAATATATCCAATATATTTTCCTAACCTTTTTCCTCTGAATCAACTAAGCCTTGGCTTTGGCACAACAAGCTTAATGATTCCAGTTAAGCGGGACCCATTGACATGGAAAGCTTCGTAATCAATGTCGATGGACAAGAAGTGATCTTGACTTTGGCCAACAAATCACGACTTGGACAAGACACCGATATGGAACAAAACTCTCATGATTCAAACACATCCTCAATTGACAAAGGTCTTGACTTTGGCCAACAAACTAATGCCAACTTTGGATCTTGAGTAAGAATCACTCAACAGAAGGAAAAACGCTAAATATGTTTTGAGGGTTTTTCGCGTAAATTGGCAACCAATTTATTATCTTTGTTAAGGTCTCATCATACACCCTTAATCATGCTTCTAAAACATTATAAAACGCAAAAAGTAAATTAATAATGATATGCGGATGGATATGTCACAAATTGTTCCTAGAACAAATCACTCCATTTCCTCTCCCCAGCTAGAACTATTCTAACTTCTACCCAATAACATAATACAATAAAGAAACCTCATTTACATTGAGGGGATTGGTGAGAAGAGAAATACAAAGAATAAGGAGATAAAAGGCTGGACACGCAGGTCCAATTTAATAAATTATAAATTTATTACAATTTCAAAATTGCCCTCGCCCTTCTAATATCCATCCGATATACTATTCATACAACACATTCATGTAATCATACAAAACATGTTATTCAATCAATCGAATCCAATTATTTAATCTTTGAATTAATGATCATCCAATGTTCAAACAACGATTTGATTTGCTCGAGTCAAACTCGTTTAAGAATAAATACTCAAAGTAAGTATCTTGAATTATTTTGAACTACAACTTTAAATCCAATTTATTTGTATTCAATACTAATTCCATTTTATTCCAAATTAAATATTTACAGTTATTTATTTGCCTTAAAGACTTGGATTCCAATCCACTCTTAATGGGTCTCAAAGGCCCAATAACATCCAATGTCCTTTTAATTAAAGTCCAATGGGCTTTTAATTGATTCTTAAAGCATGTGCTTTGGCCATAATGGATCAAACCCAAAATGCCAAGGCCCAATAGGAATCACCCTATTCCAACAAATCAATTTAGCCCTTAAATTAAATTCTTTAAAGGGTCGAGTGATGTATTTGGACTTTATGGAATTGTTTTGGGCCAATTGGATCAATCCAAAAGTCCAAAACAAACTTGGTCAAACCAAGCCCATTAAGCCCAAATACACACTTTTAGCCCAATAACTTTAAAGGCCAATTATTACAATTTTAATATTCCAAATATTATAATTATTATATAAAGTGTATTAGCCATGATTAATTAATTAAACTCAATATTTCCAAAATATCAATTAACTTAATTAATCATGCTTAATCCAACAATTCATGCTCAACACATATTGAGGCCAAAATACATCATTTCATGCTTAACACAAATTGAAGCCTAAATACATCATTTCATGCTCAACATGCTCTTTGATTTTAACATAAACATTATTGACTTTGATTCTAATCCAATCAAACCAACAATCAACATTTAAACATGCATTTAAACACATCATTTTATGTTACAAAAAATCAAAAACTACAGTTCACTGCCTGTTCATATTCGCCCACCCTAATAATTTTTTAATTTTTGATTCATTCAATTTATTTCAAATGTAATCATGCATAACTCTAAGTCATCATATTCTAAGCATGCTCAAAGCATCAATTTGAAAGAATCATGTTCAAAACATAAAAGCCCCAAATTTTAGGCTCAAGAACCCTAAAAATTTTCATGCTTAAAATTGGCTCATGATACCATTGTTAGTGTTCCTAGAACATGCCAAGGATCTAATAAGCATGAAAACAAGTGACTAAGATCATTATAAGTTGCGAAAATACTTACAACGAACGGATTTGAGCTTTTAAAATTTTAGAAGAGAACTCCAAGTTCCAAGCAAAGTGTTGATTCCAACTCTTGAAGATGTTTCCCTATCACCTTTGTTGACTTGCTTAAGTGCTAGATTTTGATTTGAAGAACAAAATCCAAGTGAAGAGAGGGAGGTAGCTCACGCCCAAGGCTTACAGTATTAGGGTTTCCTTTTGTTCAACTTGTGTAAATGATGTAGAGATTTGCTTTTTGGTAAAAACCCTTTTACCCTTTTCACCAAAACTTGGTAGTTGGGTAAATGGTTTTACCAAAACCATTACAAGGTGGTTGGGTGGTTGGTGGCTTGGCATAAATGCCAACTACCCTCCACCTACCACACATGTGAAGTGGGCCCCACTATTTGAATTCAAAATTCAAATATCTCTACGAACATTTGCCGCGGTTCAGTTCCGTTTAATCCGATTAAACGAACTTTCGTTGCTAAATAATTAAATCTAATTTAATTAAATAACGATGCCTCGCAAATATATTACGAACGTCGATTACGAATTAATTCTAAATTAATTCATTCATTCGTATTAAAGTTCGACTTTAATTTCGTAATGAAATCCAATTCATATTAATATATCCGATATATTAATTTTAGCCCATTCGAATAAATTAAATAGAAAAATCAAATTTAACTATTAAATTTATTTTACCGATTAATTCCAAATTAATCGTGTTCTCACTCTACCGAACACATTTAATCCCAGATTAAATAAAGCCCCAATTAATCCCAGATTAATTTTCTCTCTCTAAATTAATCCCAGATTAATTCTAATTTAAGTCAACTGTCATCGATGAATCTTTGGGAAGCGACCCAAGAGATCTCTGGATATGTTGGCAGTAAATCCGGTTATCGGACTATCCGATAAAGTAAGTACCTCGTACCACGTGCTTACCGATTTACAAGACATGGTTGGCTTCTAGCAAAGCACCATGCCTACCCAATTCTCCAGAAATATTCTTACTGGAATATATAATCTATGTCAGGCGTAGTATACGTCGTATTACGTATAGCGATCCAGTATCTGATGTCACGTGCAAGGCCTGGGGCTGGAATAATGTCTGCCCCGTACGAAGCACATATCGGATATCAAGCAACTAGTCTCTTTGAATCGGATAATCATGACCTTGTCATATTATCTCGATGGTTGCAACACTATAGAGAACTAGTTCTGAATCCCTGCGTGATCATCATCTCCATATGTCTGAAGTGATACTTCCATCTTGACATCACATCCAATACACTACGATTCTCAATAAACCTAGAAGAGGCGCACACAGAACCTGTTAAAGCCCTGGACGACCAAAACGAAAGTTTACCGATTGTCGCAAGTACTAGCGATGCAAGTCTCAGGTTAAGACCAAATACACCTACCCTGAAGCGGACTCCCATAAACACATATACATACTACCAATGGGATTCCGCGGGGTCTATCCAGAGCGAAGCTGTTTTTCGTACCATCGGTAAAACACAACCTCCTATCGCACTTGCATAAGTATCCAATACTTAAACATATGAGAACTGTGCCGTTATGCCCTCACAACGCGCACAAGTGCAATACTAGTCTATTCCGCATTATCAATGTCCAATCTCGATAATACTACGACTAGGGATATTTAATGATTAAACCTTTATGGATTGATACTGTCTCATATCATCTCAATCCGGAACTAATCATAAGGACTTCTACCATTTCTATATCAAAGTAAATAAATTACAAAATGGTAAAAGACAATTTCATTACTACATAGTTAATTTAGTACAAAAACACAATGTCTTTTACAAACAGTGACGCTATGGGTCATAATTGTCTAACACACTGTTTTTCGTTCGTGCTGCGTTCGTGGCCACGTTCGAACGATTGCGGGCGTTCGTGTAGCGTTCGTGTAAGCGTTCGAACGGCGTCGGTATTTTTGGTTTTGCTGCTAGCCTCACGTCCAAGCCCAATTAGCCCACCAAAGCCCATAAAACACATCCCAATTAATAAAACACATATTTAACACATGGGGAATTAAATAAAATATTAATTAAATCATATACCAAATTAAATAAAACATTAAAATCAATCAACCAATTATATTCCCAATCAAAAATATTATATTCCTAACTTAACAAATATCTTGCCTAAACAACACAAATTAAATATATTGACTTCCTAGTTTGAACTATTTTTGTCCCCCCTCAATATTAGGATTTCTTTGTTTGACACCAAATCAAATCCCCCTTAAATGCCAAATCTCTTTCATTGTCAAGCAAAGATTTAACCCTAGCCCTTTGCCTATAAAATGAACCCAATTCCAACCATTGAGACCCCCTAGCTGATTCATAGAAGAAAAACCTCCCTCCAACTCTCACATTCACGCATACCAAACAAAAAAAGAAGAATTTTCTCTCCTCCTCCACCCTTGCTTTACCAAAAACCACACCCCTAAACACCATACAACCACAAAAAATCACAGCCCTAAACACCATCCACCCACGCCAACAAACCATCTAAAACAGTAACTAAAAAGCCACACTTTTAATCCCCAAAACAGTAACCAAAAATCTGTATTTTAAGCCTTCAAAGAACACCCAAAACAGTAGCCAGAACACCTAAACAGTAACTAAAATACAGCAGTTAAAACGTGACAAACAAGGACCAAAATACAGCAAAAATACAGCAGCGAATCGGAGTCAAAACAATAGCTTGAGCAGTGAAACAGCGAGGAAAGGCGTGAACCTGTGAACCGTAACCGTGCACCGTACTTCCGAGAGTCGACATAAAAGGTTAGACCTGAGGGTATTTTTCCTATTATTTCCATCTATCTTTTTAATTGTTTTATTCATCTTTGTCGCATAAGAGTCGTTTATTAGTGCATGATTGTGGCCCCTGAATGAATGAAAAATGTGTCGTCTCTCGTGGTATATAGGATGGAAATTCGGACATAAATTTCATAGCCGATTCTGAATAGACGGTAGTATGATCTGTACTTGGGATACAACTCCACGTACCACTTGAGTACTCGGCACATACTTTATTTTATCTTGATTTGTTTATTGTCGTCATTTATTTTCTGCATCTTATTTGTTTGAGTAATGATGAGGTCAAGCGCATGGGCTTAGTAAGTGCGATTAAAGTACCTCCATTTCGAGGGGTTAAAATCCTTTACCACGATGCTTCACCGCGCCGGACGATGTGTATTCGTTTGAATGTGGGATGTGTTCAATCGGGTATACGAAGTCCGATATCGTTGTTTCTATTTTTATACGCATTATGATGAGATAAAGCGCATGGGCTTAGTAAGTGCGATTAAAGGTCCTCTATTTTGAGAGGTTAAAATCATTTACCACGATGCTTTGCCGCGCCAGATAATGTATATTCGATTGGATGTGAGATATATTCAATCGGATACATGAAGTCTGATATCGTTGTCTTTACTTTTTATATATGTCTTGTGTTGTTTGCGCATGGGCTTAGTAAGTGTGATTAAAGGTCCTCTATTTTGAGAGGTTAAAATCCTTTACCACGATGTTTTGCCGCGCCGGATGATGTATAGTTGGTTGAAGGTGAGATATGTTCAATCGGGTATACGAAGTCCGATATTGTTGTCTTTATTTTTATATGCATTATGATGTGATGCGCATGGGCTTAGTAAGTTGGATTAAAGGTCCTCTATTTTGAGAGGTTAAAGAACCTTTACCACGATACTTTGCCGCGCCTTTTATTTCGTTATTCGCTTTTCTCCGTATGTCATCTTCTTGCATAATCATGCATCATGTTGCAATGCGCATGGGCTCATCGAGTTGGATTAAAGATCCTTCATCTTGAGGGATAAAAAGCCTAAGGGCTACCTTTGCCACAACGATTTGCCGCGCCTTTTAGCCCGTTGTTATTAATTATGCGTCATCTATTCATCTGTTCACGTATGTGTCATGTTGTTTACTGTATTTTAGGGTCATTGCTGTAACCCCGTTCGAACGCGTTTCCGAACGCCATACGAACGTGAGCATTCTGTTTCATTTCCGTTCGAACGCGTTTACGAACGCTACTCGAACGCGAACCTTCTGTTTACCATTCGAATGCGTTTACGAACGCTACTCGAACGTGCATGCATTTGTTTCATCAGGTCTGGTCCCGTTCAAACGTGTTATCAAACGCCATACGAATGAGAACCTTATATTTACCGTTCGAACGTGTTTTCGAATGCTACACGAACACGCATACATTGAACTGAGTCTTCTTCATCATATTTTATGCATAATTGCCCCTATTGGTTATCCCTTTGTATTACGAACCTGATTGCTTCTCTTTAATAGGCATGCTTGTATAATTATTGCATGTTTGCGCTTCCATGATTATCAATGCAATGTGTTTGAGAAATTATGCGTTTGCCATCATTCTGATTCAATTTTATGCATGCTTGTATGATCATTGTTTGCTTGCGTTTCCGTATCCATGAATATAATGTGCTTATGAATTTGCATGCTTGCCGTATTTCAATTTACTTTTATGCATGCAAATTCGGACATAGATTATATGCAAATAAGTTGTATGTAAATATGAAAATGTGTTACATGTGAACTTAGATGAACTTTTGATGTATGCATGCGAACTTAGGAGTAAAATTATCCTTGGAAATATGTTGCTTAGGCTTAGTTGAATTATTGCACAAATCATTTATTACAAGTGACATAAGTAAGGGACCATTCTGAACCCAATGGTTTGAGGTCTTCCCTTGCGAAGGGTGAGTGCGGCCTTAAATCTTTGTCTCGGTTCACACCGGGTGGCGACTCCATTAATCTCTGGTTTAGTCCCCCGCGGGCTACTCCGTACTCCCAACTAGGCCGCGAGCTTAGAACAACATGCGTCACCCAGTTTCTGTGTCCCACACCAAGCTCCATTCTCATCTTTTACCATCAAAGTACCTCTAACAACTACATCTGTTGTGGTTTTCATCATATCATAGAGCTCATTATAAAAAATCTGGACTTGTAGACATTTTACTATCTCATGGTGTAGACACTTTTAAAGCAGGTCTTTATACCTCTCATATTCCTCATATAGTGTCTTTGAATCATACTACTTGAATGATGTGATGTCATTCCTCAGTTTTGTTGTCCTAGCGGAAAGAAAGTATTTGGCTAGAAATTTTGGTGCTAAATATGCCCAAGTCGTGATTAACCATGCGGACAGTGAGTGGAGCCATGCTTTAGCTCTATCCTTCAAGGAGTAAGGGAATAGTTGAAGATGAACTTCCTCTTCTGCCCCTCTATTATAAAAGAAAGGTGCTACAAAATTTTAGGAAGCTGCGTATGTGGGCATTGGGATCATCATTAGGCCGCCAGTGTTGGTCTGAAGAGGAGGTGAGACGATACATGATATAAATCCATCTGTTTTGGTATTATCCTGTCCCGAACGAGAATTGAATGTGCCACGCCAAGCGGTTCTGGTTGTTGGTTATCCATGATGCATTGTGGTTATCCTTTCAACTACCTGAAATAAAAGAAAAATAAAAACAGATAAAAACAAAAAAAAAATTGTGCTTAGTTAAGCAAGTAATATGTATGTCCTAATATTAATAATAAAAAATAAATTAAGTCTCCAGCAACGGCACCAAAAACTTGGTCATGATTTTATTATCGCACGCAAGTGCACGTATTGTCAAGTAATATAGTGACAAAAAGTCGGGTGTCGAACCCACATAGACTTATTATTAATCATATTAATATTAAAACTAGACCTAACTTAACTATAACTAAAGAATTGATGTAAGAGAGAGTTGATTAAACTAAAAAATGAAAACATAAAATTAAAATTACTTTGGAAAACTTTATGAGAATGAGAATTTAGGGTTGCAACTTCACATAACCATGCAAACAAGTTTTATGCATTTTTTATCCAATCAAGCAATTAACATTGGTTATTAACCTAGAACGCTAATTTATCTACAAGCTTCTTCCGGTGGTCAGGTTAAAACATTTAACTTAATTCAATTACCTATATTTTTATGATAATTAATTTAAGTCAAGCTCATTAAAAACGGGTTCTAATATTGGCTACACATGTTCTGCAGGTAAATTCATACCCTGCACACGCTATTATTCTCAAGACTAAACCCAAATTCTCTTTTCCAAGTTCCTAGAGGTTTACCACATTTATTCTATTATTGGCCAGAACATATTAAAAACAAAGAATAATAGATAACCCAAGCAACACTCAAACGAATCATAAATTAAATATTGCTTATTATTCATTATAACCCTGGACTAATGAATTAGTCACGCATATTTGTCATTGAACTAAAATAATTCATTAGTACATAACAAGAGATTATAAGAAATAAACTCAAGGAATAAAGGAAGAAAGAACTCGTTTTGGTGAGATCCTTTGCTATAATTTGCTGTCTAGATTGAGATTCGGTTCTTGCCTTATTTTTGGTGTTTTTCTCTATTTTATGATTTCCAAAAGTATGATATTTTGGGTTTAAGACGAACTTGTCCTTTTATGAGAGCTGATGAGAGTCTTTCTTCTTAAGAAATAAGAGTTATTCACGCAACATAAATCAAGGCCGCTTCGCGACAGACATGGTACTGAGTCGCGAGACGGGACGCTTCTGCGCGTCATCACAATGACCATGGACCTGCGTCGCGATGCACAACAAAATTCAAGTTCTGTCTCGAAAATACACTGGGGCGCGTCAAGACGCACATGGATACGTCGCAACGCGCTCTGTAGTGTCTGAAAGACTGTACATTTTAACTTCGATTTTGCCGATTTTTCACTTGATCTGTCCGACTTGGTCGTATTATGATCCAGACCTACAAAACATACTCAAAACACATTAAAACGTTCATCAAGTTCGAAATAACCCACAAAATGCTGGATAGAAGGACATTAAATATAGATATATTGACCGTTGATCATATAGCTACTGTTAAGTTGAAATGGTAAATGCTTTTAAGTGATCTAATAAGAGCCATATAGTTTGTCTTTCAGTGCAAATTGATATTAGAAAATATTAGAGATGGTCATTTGGATCATGATTCATTTATTCATTCGATTTCATTCATATTAAAGATGATATAGAATTTAAAAAAATTGATTCTTTAAATACATGTATCAATTCAATTCAGTTTGTATATTAAATGTATCGAATGTGAATTTGAGCTCACTTATTCGTTTATTCATTTGGAATTTATTTATTACTTTTCTTTTATTAGTTATTGTTAGTTTTCAATTAAGATTCAACAAATTATTGCCATTTATCATTGAAAAAAAAAAATATTTTATAAATTTTGATGGGTCATTTTTAGTAAATTCATTTATTATGTATTTCATACTATATATTTATGAACAAATAATGAAATAAATTACGATAATTTATGTCATATTAGAACTAAACAGATATTCGTTTAAAATTCATTTATTAAACAAGTTAAATACGAATCCAGATATTATGATTTGTTTATTAAATGAATCGAATATAAGTCTATCATATTTTAATTCGAATTGTTTAGGATTCGACGCAAATTCAATTTGCCAATTAATTTTTCCGTCACCGGAATAAATCTAATTATATATAAAATGATGGAAAAATCTATTGTGTCAAACACATGAGGTCTTGATTCGAACTCTACTCGTATAAAGAGAGTAGGGAGACGATTTTTGTGTCATAAGAGGGTTAGGAGACGATTGATTCACATTAGTGGGAGTAATATTTAATTATCAATTATCAAAAAAATTATTTGAAAAAACTTTTTTAATACTGGACTGTCTTCTGACGTGCATCCCACGATCCAAAAAATCGCGTGAATCCTTCCACTTCACCGCAGGGTTACCCTTCTTCTCACCATCTCCACCAACCAAAACTGAACACAATCACGAACACGAACACGAACACGAAGCTGAGCAAAAGCAGCAACTTTGACTTTGACTTTCATAATGGCGTCAATGGTCTCCACAAACTGCGCCCAGTTCTCAGGCTTACGCCGATCATCATGTCCCAAACTCGAAACCGCTCACTCACACACACACTCTTTTGCACACCACGTTAACTCTCACCTCCGCCTCATCTCTTCTCGTAAGCCTTGCCGTAGCGTCGTCGCCATGGCCAGCTCCAACAAGGTACTCACTTCTTTCCTTTTTTTTAAAAAGGAAGTATTTTTGGATGCAAGAATTTGAATTAGATCTAGATTCAGTGTCTTCGAATTTATTTGCAAAATAATAATTTTTTTATTAGATTGGAATTAGCTTGTTGTATGCCCGGTGCGCATTTGAGGATGCTTCTATCCGGAGCACTTTTGGTAATAATAGTATAATATACTTTTCTGCTTAATTCAAAAGCACTTGAGGATTCTCTACAGAGAATAGCTCATTATGTGATTTGTGAGTAAGCTGTGAAAGAGCTTTTCTGGACTTAAAAACTCACTTTTGTCTTCTTCGCTCAAATGCCATAAACTGAACATAGTGGCATGTTCACTAACTAATATTCCTTTTTTTTTTTTTGCAGTTCTTTGTTGGGGGAAACTGGAAGTGTGTAAGTTGCGATTTATGATTCATTCCATCCGTCTTTATTGATTTGTATACTTTCATTTATTTATTAATTTGTCCTGCTTCAAGACATTGTTCTTCCATTATTTTCTCTACCTTGTTAAAAGAATGTGGAATTGAAAATAATTACCTTTTCCGAATCATTTTACATCAACAATATGCATTTTCAAACCGTCTGTGACATTGAATCTGCAAAAATCTCTTTGCTTTTTTCTTGCTACTCTGGATATTGAGGTTGCATGGATTTATTTGTAATTATTACCTTTCACTATTTTGACATTGTTTTTTTTCCTCCGTATTGTTTTCTTTAGAATGGAACAAAGGAATCTATCACCAAGCTTGTTTCGGACCTGAACAATGCAAAGTTGGAGGCTGATGTTGGTGAGATGATAGTTCTTTTTCATCTTTATATGCATATTTAGTTGTAAGGTTTCCAAGTGAAACTGGGGCTTGGGATTATCTGCTTGTTGCTGAAGTTTGCACTATTTTGGAAAAGAACATGGTTTGAGATAAACTTGCAGTAAATTCCCATTTTGCAATGTCACTTCTCGTGGTTAAGTATTTAGGTCTTCAAAACAACAGGGTAAATCAGGATTGTCAATGTGTAATTTCCTACAAAAAGGCATGAACCAGTTGGACTTCCGCATGTTTTTAAATCAATAAAGTTGGAAGTGTTGTTCACTTTTCAATCTGTTGCTTAAGATGGTTGTTGTGTCAGTGAGGGTTTGGCATTCTGATCTTTTCCAAGGAGAATTTTCCTTTATATCTTGTATTTTTTTGAAATTTATCCTATGTTAGTAACAGTTTAGAATGTGCTTCAGTTAATCATTCGTTCTTCTTTTGAGTTTGACAGATGTAGTGGTAGCACCTCCCTTTGTTTACATTGATCAAGTGAAGAATTCATTAACTGACAGAATTGAGATATCAGCTCAGAACTCTTGGATCGGAAAAGGTGGAGCATTTACAGGAGAAATCAGGTAGCCTGCTGCTCTTTGGTGGGCATGCGGCAGTTGTTCATAGTTCTGTGACCCTTGATGTAATTTTTGTGAACCTTAACTATTTTCTGTATTTATGCTGGTTTGAAGGGGCATTGTTATTGGTGGACAAAAATTTTATACACTGCTTTATTGTGCTAGAACTATTGATGCGTTACTAATAGGTTATATATTTGCTAAAAGCTTTAATATGTACCATTTAGCACAATGCTGTTAAAGGCGCCGCTTTACCATTTAGCACTATGCTGTTAAAGGAGCCACCTAAGCGGCGTTTGGGTGGGTTTTTCAAATAGCCGCCTACGGCACATGGGCGCGCCTTAGTTATTATAAGTTACGATTCCTTATAATAAAATTCTGCACGTTTGACTAGTCAACCCACCCTTTGACTGGTCAAAGGTGGCACTTGGGCGGGTTGAACTACCAAAATGCCATTTCCAGCCTACCGCCTTTGATAATAACTTCATGATCTTTTTCCTTCAATTTTATTATCATCTTTAGAACTTATAACAAGTATCTTTAGTGCCTATACTTCCACCAACCAACGTTAGAGGAGCATCACTTTTCATCATGCTAAGTTTGCTGCCCATTCTATTTTGATTTCGATTTTTGTTGTTTATGGAGTTGGTTTGTATACGAGCTCTCCATGATGTGGTCATGTATGCATGATGGTTGTTTTGGTTATTATTGCATCTTCAGTGTCTACTTTATGACTAATGTTATCCATTTTGTAGTGTGGAACAACTGAAAGATATTGGCTGCAAGTGGGTTGTTCTCGGGCATTCTGAGCGCAGACATATTATTGGTGAAGATGATCAGGTGATGACTCTAAAACTTTGTTCTTGGAATATGTGATAAGAGATGACTGTTGATTTTTCTTATTCTATATTTAAAATTTAACTTAAAAAAATATCAATTTCAGTTTATAGGGAAGAAAGCTGCTTATGCCTTGAGTGAGGGCCTTGGTGTCATAGCTTGTATTGGGGAACTGTTAAAAGAAAGAGAAGCAGGGAAAACTTTTGACGTCTGTTTTCAGCAACTCAAGGCATATGCAGGTGACTCTCAAGCTGATGTTTCTTTCTCTTGAACATACACCCAAAAGCCGATTAAATTATGAAAATAAAAGGACTGTATTCAAACTTAGGCTATCTCCATCATGTGCAGATGCTTTACCCAGTTGGGATAATGTAGTCATTGCATATGAGCCTGTATGGGCAATTGGGACTGGTAAAGTGGCCACACCCCAGCAGGCTCAGGAAGTACATGCTGCTCTTCGTGATTGGCTTAAAAACAATATCTCAGCAGAAGTTTCCTCCAAAACACGTATTATCTATGGAGGTACTTTATTTACTACATCTTTTGTCTGTACTTTTTATTTGGGTGTTTGCTGCTGTAGTACCTTCAAAAAAAAAAGTTGTTTGTTGCCTTGTCAAGTGGTCGTGTGTTTTTCCACTATATCATCAGTGAGGAAACTCATTGATTATACTTTGTATCAAGAGACTTTACAGCCTGCTGTGGTGAATTTGTAGATCAATCATCGGATTAATATGTTCACTCTGTGATTTTCACTTGCTTAGCAGCAGAGGGGATGCCTTTATTCACTTCAAACTAGTTACAAAGAAAGATTGTTTTTAATATTATTTTTCCTAGACTGAGGATAAGACAGCAGTTTAGTGTGTTTTTCCATTGAATTAGTTGGGCTGGTTTTCATTGGTGTGGTCTGTGAAGACCTTGTCAAGATTTCTTGGTAAACTTGAAACCTGAAGAGATTGTTGCCCTTGTGCTAGAAAAATTGATATTATCTTATTCATGGTAAATGGTAATTGGCATATTCTCTGATGGTAAGAGGAAATCCCTTCATTTTCCCTGTCATCTGATGAGTGGTTCGACCATGAACTTGATGTCAATCTTTTGTTTGCACACAACATTTGGTTGCAAATGTTTTTGTCTTATTTTATTTCATTTTTCTTGATAAGCACTGAAAGAACCAAATTTCACAGTATCCCTATTCAAACCTTTGACCACTAATGTTACCTCACCATTTGAACCAAAAACTTTACAAAAAGTGGGTTATTAAGTGTATTGGTTTTGCTATGCTTGTCAGGGTGTTTGAGTTTTCTAGATATGCTAATTGTTGATTCCCAAAATTAAAAATCTAATGGCTTGTAAATTTATTTTACAGGGTCAGTAAATGGAGGCAATTGTGCTGAACTTGCAAAACAGGAAGATATTGATGGTTTTCTTGTTGGTGGGGCTTCCTTGAAGGTTGGTTCCTCCATTATTTTCGTTTCATGCTCTGGATATTTTAGAACACTCTCTACTTCTATGAGTTAGAAAGGACAAATTCTAATAGAGTACTTTTTGGTCATGCAGGGCCCAGAGTTTGCTACCATTATCAATTCTGTGACATCCAAAAAAGTAGCTGCCTGATTTATACAGTTGTTTTTTTTTTGGCAAGATCAACAAATAAAGGGCCAAGACAATCTATATCAGTTTGAAGCTAATTAGTGTAACCAACCTAAGACCCTGCTTTGTTCAAAAGTTTTGATCGTTTATTTATTGTTTCTCCTTCCCCCAAAAGATACAACACTCCTTGTGTTTCTTTATTCTGGGCTGAACTTATTTTGTACTGGAAAGGAGATCAATATACATTTATGTTGATGGCACCATTTACATGCTTTTTTTGTTTCTTGTTTTCCATTGATGATACAATACAGGGTTTACTAACAAATCTCAGCATCACATGTTACTTATACCTGAGTATTGGGTCTAGTATTGGTTAGCAAATTCCGTAACAAATATGTCTAATTGAGTTGTAATGAGTCTTTAAAGATCTGGACTGATTGGATGGCATTGGATGAAGATATTAGAGTTCATGTTCAATCATGACTCTGTGCAATCTCGCTATGGACTACGAAGGTGTAATGTCTAAGCATCTATGATCCAATACAAGGTACCATAGATACTTGAAGTCTAATGATCATTCATACTATTGTAACAAAGAGAAATCTCATAGACATGTGGATAACACTCTATATTGGTTCATATATAGATTTTCCGAAATCCTTTCAGAATTCGTCATGGCCATGTACTTATATTATCACTTATGTCAAATTGCGCATTTTAGGCTATCGACTCTACGTTATCCATAGCGGTGAATCCTTCTTGTATCCCTCACTACCTTCGTATACTTTTCATATGCCCAATCATGACCATATGCACAATCTCGTTATGGACTACAAAGGTGTATATCAAAAACCTATGATCCACATACAAAGTACCATGGATACATCAAGTCTAAATGACATGAATCCAACAACTCAAGGAACATTAGATCCTTTGCAATTGCCAACAGGTCAATCAACGCCAAAGAGCTAAGAAGATCAGAGACGCAATGGCGGGGCTAGCGCAGAATGCCATGGTCGAGTGTGACAGACAACTCCGGGCATATTGGCGTCACATGAGGGCTTAATGGAGTGGGTCCAAATGCTTTTCACTTGACCCAAGTCATACCAGAGTAACGCACCAACAATCTTGAAGCCGAGTATATTTTTAACGGATCAAGCCGATTCAACCCGACACTAAATATTCGGCCAAGACAAGACTTATTGGACTTTATGACACATCATTATGCCTTTATACATGGAAGCCACGAATTTGGAGGCCTTTTGGTGCAAGGAAACAATTTTAGACAAAATTGGAAAAGTTTTCCACATTTGTTGACTTTTATGATTTTGTGTTTTTACTTTAGACTTTTTTGGCAAAGTTATTTATTAAGTCTTTGTTTGTTATTGATTAAGTCTTTGTTTCTTTTGACTTTGTGTTTGTTATTAAATGTCTATTAGGGGCATGGCCATTTAATAGCCATTAGTTAGCAACTTAGGGTGTTTTGGTCATTTTGCACCCATTAGGGTTTCTTTCATTGTACTATTTAAACTCATTTCATCTTAATGAGAAGCCAATCACCAAATTTCGAATTTCATCTTCATTTTGAAGTCTTGGCTATTGTCTAATTTGCTTAAGGGAGGGATTCCCCTTATCTCATGCAATCGACTTATCTAAAGCGTGGCAATCTTAGTGGCGTCTCCGTGCTAGCAGAACACTTCAAGGAATCATTTTAAGGGTTCTCAAAGACAAGTTCTTTTTGGGTCTTCTTTGTGGCCTTGGAAGGGTTTTGTTCCTACAAAATCAAATTCGCGGTCTTGGGGTTCTATCCGCTGCGAGGGGTTTGCTTGGCCTAATCCTCCAAATGAGTTCCGCATCATTTGGTATCAGAGCTTAGGGTTCCAAGGTCTGATTTTTCTATCTTTACTTTATGTTTTTTTTTTATTTAGTCTTTATTGTGTTTGTTTGTCATCAAGATACTTGTTCATCTTGATTCTTAGTTTTTGTTGGATCTTGTTGTTTCTTGTTTATTTGTGATCAAAATAGCATGAATAACATTCTGCCTTTGAGTGTTTTTGATTGATCATGAGTATTTCTTCATGTTCTAGTTTCGGTCTTTGAGTCAAAATAAGAGCTTTATTTTCTTTACTTAAAAAAAGTGTTTATTTTGTTAATTGTATGTTACTAGGACGTGTTCAACATTGTTATTAAGTTATTTGTTAAAAAAAAAAGAATCAGGTCTGATTTAAAAAAAAAAAAAAAAGAATCAGGTCAGATTTGACTATGTGAGATTTATTGACATATCTTGTCTTTCTATTGTTGAATACATGCAATTAGTGTTGTTTCCATAAGTATTATTCATATCAACTTTGCAAAAATCAGAATTGACATCATTCATCTTGGCATTTGCGTGAACTTGCTTATTTGCATTCCTGTGATCTTAGTGCAATCTTGTGAGTTTGAGTGAAAAGAAAGAGTGTTTGAGTGCATTGGTGATGAAAGTGAGTGAATGAATGATGAAACAAATTGAAATGCATGAAGTTGATAATTGTCGTGAGTTATACATAGTGTACCTTTGCTGATTTTTGTTGTTAATGTTGAAGAATCAAGTGAAGTGAGGTTGAGTGCACCAAATTTTCACTAATTTCGTGTATATCCAAGCAAGTTTTACTTGCTACCTCTTGAAATATTGATATTTGCATTGTATTTCATTTGCTTTGTATACACTTGTGAGTGTGAGAGGCAAAATGAGTGAAAAGAGAAAAGAGTAAGTGAGACAAAACAGTAGAGAGTGATTACAAGATTGGCTAAGTGTCACATTGAGTGCTTGCTTGTTGTTTGCGCATTTCGCTAACTCATTTTTTTCTTATTCCCGCTCTTTAGCTTAAGTTTCTTTGATTGAGTCTTCGTGATTACTATTCTTATTCGCATTATTCCACCTACCCTATATACATCATTGGTTCTTGTTGTTTATGCTAGCTTGAAGATTACACATTGTTGTGAACTTTGGGTAAGTCATATTCACATCATATTGAGTGTAAACACGAGTGGAGTGATACATATTGAGTGTAAACACGAGTGGAGTGATACATATTGAGTGTAAACACGTGAGCTTGTGAGATTGTGAGGATATCTAATTATTTTACATATTGTTACTTCTAATTTGTTTGTTGAAGCTTTGAGATGGCAGGTACTAGTTTGACAGTGGATGAGAAACTTGAGGCTTTAGAAAGGAAATTCATGGATATGATGGAAAACATGAATGCTGCTTTTGATAAGTTATCCAGGGAAGTAGAGAGTAATCGAACAGGCAGTGTTCCCAGACCACCACCTCAACATATACCACCACCTCAGAATGTGGCACCATGACAGGTACCACCATATGAAGAAGAAGCTGAAAATGAGTTTGATGATTCTGATGATCTTAATGATGTGGAGGAAAGATTTCAGCCAGAGCCTGATAGGAGGCCTAATAGGAGGTTTGATAGGAGGAATGATAGGAGGGATATGCGGTTTGATGGTAGAGGTACATTTGATGACAGAAGAGAGGATTATGATAGGAGAGGATACGGTAGACATGGTGATGTTGATGGTGATTTGAGCAGCATCAAGATCAAAATACCAAACTTCCGAGGCAAGAATGATCCAGAAGCATATTTAGAGTGGGAGAAGAAAATAGAATTGATTTTCAATTGTCATCATTACTCAGATGAAAAGAAGATCAATCTAGCAGTCATGGAATTCACAGATTATGCTATGATTTGGTGGGATCAGATTGTCACCAACCGAATGAGGAATTATGAGAGGCCAATTCAGACATGGGAAGAACTTCGAGGTCTCATGAGGAAACGATTTATACCCAGCCATTACTACCGAGAGTTGTATCAGAAACTACAACATTTGTATCAGGGGACCAAGAGTGTAGAGGATTATTAAACTGAGATGGAGGTTGCCATGATCAGGGCAAATGTAGTGGAGGATGCAGAGGCTACTATGGCACGGTTTTTAGGGGGCTTGAACATAGAGATTGCCAACATGGTGGAGTTGCATCATTATGTTGATTTGGAGGATATGCTTTACATGGCTGTCAAGGTAGAAAGGCAACTCAAGAAGAAGTCTACATCCAGATTTGATACTCAGACTACTTCTACATGGAGGGGGAAATGGGTTCCTAATGATCGACGAGATGGAGGCTTTAACAAGCCAATAGCTGAACCTGGTGTCAAGGGTAAAGAAGTTGCAAAACCAAGCAAGGCTAGAACGAAACCTGAAGGTACAACACCAAAGACAAAGGACAAAGTGTTTCAAGTGTTTGGGCATGGGACATTATTCTTCACAGTGCCCCAATAGGCGCACCTTAGTGATTGATAAGAAGAGTGGTGAAGTACATTCTACTGACAGTGAGGTTGAGGTTGATGATGATGAGCCTGGGATTGAGGATACTAGTGACAAAGAGGGAGCTGCATACCCGCTGGATAACTTGTCCTTAGTTGTCAAGCGTGTTTTGAGTGCACAAATTGTTGAGGATGAGAGTGATCAACAAATGGAGAACATATTTCATACCAGATGCCGTGTGAATGGTAAAAGGGTGTAGTATGATCATTGACGGGGGCAATTGTGCTAATGTCGCAAGTACGGCTTTAGTTGAGAGGTTGGGATTAGATTGCTTGAAGCATCTCAAGCCTTATAAGTTGCAGTGGTTAAATGATTGTGGCGAGATAAAGGTGACAAAGCAAGTGTTATTGAGCTTTACCATTGGGCCATACACGGATGATGTCCTATGTGATGTGATACCGATGCATGCATGACATATTTTTTTGGGCAGGCCATGACAGTTTGATAGGAAAGTTATTCACGATGGGTTTAAGAATAAGTATTCCTTTCAACATAAGGGAAAACCCATTACCTTGTACCCACTCACACCAAAGCAAGTCCACGAGGATCAAGTCAAGTTGCAACTTGAGAGAGATAGAGAGATTGAGAGTGCAAACACAACCTTGGGTAAAACACACGTGAGGGGAGTGTGATCGAACCTAGTAAGGAAAATAAGGCAAAGGTCGTGAGTGTTTCTAAGGGGAGTGTGAGTGAACTTAAGGGGGAAACAAAAGGGGAGTGAAAAAGAGCTTTTACATGGCTGAAGGTGAAGCAAGGAAAGCTTTTAAGACTAGCAAGCTTATGCTTTTGTTAGTCTACATGAACACCGTATTTGTATTGCTAACACTGACCCTTTGCTTCCTGTGTCCATTTCATCTCTTTTGCAGGAATTCAGTGATGTGCTGACAGAGGACATTCCTAGTGGGCTTCCACCCATTAGAGGTATTGAGCACCAGATAGATTTCTTACCTGGCGCAGTCATTCCCAACAGACCAGCCTACCGAAGCAATCCGGAGGAGACGAAGGAACTTCAGAAGCAAATGAGGGAGTTGATGGAGAAAGGGTATGTTAGAGAAAGTATGAGTCCATGTGCGGTACCAGTTCTTCTAGTTCCTAAGAAAGATGGGTCGTGGCGTATGTGCGTTGATTGTCGAGCGATCAATAATATAACGGTAAAGTATCATCACCCTATTCCTAGACTAGAGTGGCATGTTGGAATGAATTGCATGGTTCCAAAGTTTTTAGTAAGATTGATTTAAAGAGTGGATACCATCAAATTTGCATGAGAGAGGGAGATGAGTGGAAAACTGCATTTAAGACCAAGTATGGCTTGTATGGATGGTTAGTTATGCCATTTGGTCTTACAAACGCACCTAGCACATTTATGAGATTGATGAATCATGTTATGCGTGCTTTTATAGGTAAGTTTGTTGTAGTTTATTTTAATGACATCTTAGTTTACAGTAAAACATTAGATGAACATGTTACACATTTGAAGCATGTTCTTGAAGTGTTGAGAAAGGAAAAACTGTATGCTAACTTTGGTAAGTGCACTTTTTGTATGGATAGGATTGTTTTCCTTGGTTTTGTTGTAAGTGCAGATGGCATCGAAGTTGATGTAGAGAAGGTGAAAGCGATTCAGGATTGGCCTACACCAACGACAGTGACAGAAGTTAGAAGCTTCCATGGATTAGCAAGCTTCTACCGCAGATTTGTTAAAGACTTCAGTAATATTATTGCACCACTGACTGAAGTAGTGAGGAAAACTGTTGGTTTCAAATGGGGAGAAGAGCAGGAGCGTGCAGTCCAGGATCTTAAAATGAAGTTATGTAGTGCACCAGTTTTGGCGCTTCCCAATTTTGAAAAGACATTTGAGATTGAGTGTGATGCATCCGGAATAGGCATTGGAGCTGTTCTTATGCAAGAAAAGCGACCAATAGCTTACTTTAGTGAGAAGCTGAATGAAGCAGTTTTTAGGTACCCCACATATGACAAGGAGTTGTATGCGCTAGTGAGAGCCCTTGAGACTTGGCAGCATTATCTGTGGCCTCGAGAATTTTTGATCCATACTGATCATGAATCATTGAAGCACTTGAGGGCCAAGGTAAGTTGAACAAACGACACGCAAAGTGGTTGGAGTTCATTGAGACATTTCCATACGTAATTCGCTACAAACAAGGTAAGGAAAACATTGTCGCTGATGCACTATCGTGAAGGTATGCTTTACTTACTTCAATGAGTGCAAGAATGCTTGTGTTTGAATTTATTAAGAACTTTATGCAAATGATACTGACTTTAGTACCATCTATGCTGCATGTAAAAAGTCTACCTGTAATAAATTCTATCAACATGACGGGTTTCTGTTTAGGGAGAATAGATTATGCATTCCTGTTTGTAGTATGCGTGAATTGTTAGTTAGAGAAGCGCATGGGGGAGGTTTCATGGGGCACTTTGGCATTTCTAAGACCTTAGGGGTATTGAGTGAACATTTTTATTGGCCTAAAATGCGGAGAGATATTGAGCGTTTGTGTGATAAATGCTTGATTTGTAAAAAGGCTGAATCTAAGGTTATGCCTCATGGGTTGTATACACCGTTGCCTGTACCGAGTGAGCCGTGGGTAGATGTATCAATGGACTTTATATTGGGTTTACCTAGGACTAGACATGGTAGAGATTCCATCTTTGTAGTGGTTGATAGGTTCAGTAAGATGGCACACTTTATAGCATGTCATAAAACTGATGATGCCACTAACATTGCTGACTTATTCTTTAGAGAAGTGGTACGACTCCATGGAATTCCAAGGAGTATAGTTTCAGATCGTGATGTTAAATTCCTTAGTCATTTTTGGAAAGTTTTATGGGGTAAGTTAGGAACAAAACTTTTGTATTCTACTACTTGTCATCCACAAACTGATGGACAGACTGAAGTGGTTAATAGGACTTTGACTCAGTTATTGCGTACTATTGTCTCTAAGAACTTCAAAACTTGGGAGGATTGTTTGCCTTTTGTTGAATTTGCATATAATCGTAGCATTCATTCTTCCACATCTTATTCACCATTTGAAATTGTTTATGGTTTTCAACCACTAACTCCATTAGATTTGTTACCATTGCCTGTAATGAGCATGCATGGTTAGATGGAAAAAAGAAAGCTGATTTGGTGAAACACATACATGAGAAAGCAAGAGAGCACATACAACGAAAGAATGAACAATATGCTTCTCATGCCAATAAGGGAAGAAAACGTGTGGTATTTCAACCTGGAGATTGGGTTTGGGTACACATGCGAAAGGAAAGATTTCCTGAACAGCGTAAATCCAAGCTACAACCGAGAGGGGATGATCCATTTCAAGTCTTGGAACGAATTAATGACAAAGCATACAAGCTGGATTTACAAGGTGAGCATAATGTGTCTGCGACATTTAATGTTTCTGACTTAACTCTTTTTGATGTAAGTACAGATTCGAGGTCGAATCCTTTTCAAGAGGGAGGGAATGACATGAATCCAACAACTCGAGGAACATTAGATCCTTTGCAATTGCCAACAGGTTCAATCACACGCCAAAGAGCTAAGAAGATCAGAGACGCAATGGCGGGGCTAGCGCAGAATGCCATGGTCGAGTGTGACAGACAACTTCGGGGCATATTGGCGTCACATGAGGGCTTTAATGGAGTGGGTCCAAAGGTGTTTCACTTGACCCAAGTCATACCAGAATAACGCACCAGCAATCTTGAAGCCGAGTATATTTTTAACGGATCAAGCCGATTCAACCCCGACACTAAATATTCGGCCAAGACAAGACTTATTGGACTTTATGACACATCATTATGCCTTTATACATGGAAGCCACGAATTTGGAGGACTTTTGGTGCAAGGAAACAACTTTAGACAAATTTGGAAAAGTTTTCCACATTTGTTGACTTTTATGATTTTGTGTTTTTACTTTAGACTTTTTTGGCAAAGTTATTTATTAAGTCTTTGTTTGTTATTGATTAAGTCTTTGTTTCTTTTGACTTTGTGTTTGTTATTAAATGTCTATTAGGGGCATGGCCATTTAATAGCCATTAGTTAGCAACTTAGGGTGTTTTGGTCATTTTGCACCCATTAGGGTTTCTTTCATTGTACTATTTAAACTCATTTCATCTTAATGAGAAGCTAATCACCAATTTCGAATTTCATCTTCATTTTGAAGTCTTGGCTATTGCCTAATTTGTTTAAGGGATGGATTCCCCTTATCTCATGCAATCGACTTATCTAAGGCGTGACAACCTTAGTGGCGTCTCCGTGCTAGCAGAACACTTCAAGGAATCATCTTAAGGGTTCTCAAAGACAAGTTCTTTTTGGGTCTTCTTTGTGGCCTTGGAAGGGTTTTGTTCCTATAAAATCAAATTCGCGGTTCTTGGGGTTCTATCCGCTGCGAGGGGTTTGCTTGGCCTAATCCTCCAAGTGAGTTCCGCGTCACTAAAGATCATTCATACTATTGTAACAAAGAGAAATCTCATAGACATGTGGATAACACTCCATATGGGTTCATATATATAGAGTTTCTGAAACTCCTTTTAGAACTCGCCATGGCCATAGACTTATATTATCACTTACATAAACGACGTCTAAGTGTGGAAGATCACACACAAAATCAATGTTATCTTATTTCCAACTATTAGGAATCATATGTGAGTCATTAAGTATTCGCTCCAACGAATATCCACATGTCTATATGAGCTTCCCTTACTCATGGTACATCGGGTTAAACCACTTGAACTCTATTTCTAATATACAATATGTGCTAATCTTATATGTTATAGGAATTCGACCATATTCCAAAACCAACGACTAGAAATATTTACTTTAAGAATAGTTTATAATAGTAATATTATCTAAATATCGGACCACCCAGTGTCCCGTATTACTACATGACTATTCCAAGGTCGATGTCATTCTTAGCATATTTATATATCAACCAAATATACATAATGACATTACCATTATTTAGGTTTGAAATGAAAATTTAGTTATTTTATTAATAAATAATAAAATATAATGTACAAGACATTATTAGGATTGACACTTCATACATCAACTCTAACACCAGTGTTGATAATCCTACGATCAGGAATATTTAAGAATGACAGGATCTCATAAATTAAACTTAATTTAATTAATTTAATCATCATTCTAATAACTTCATTTTACAAATAATCAAAATTATTTATAGATATATAAAGAAACTGCCAATTTTAATAATCAATACAATACTATAAAATTATATATTCATCCATATTGGTATTATTAATATAAAGAAACGAATCGAATTCGAATTTAGTGCATTACATACCCAATATATTAATCTTTAGACAATCTCTCTTTGTTATCTGATTTTTAATGTTGGTTCTACCCATTAAGTTAAAGCAAACACCAAACCCTTCCAATCGTCCCCGATTGTAAAGATAAGTTCTATCGGTTTGGTAACATCAACTGAGTCAGCTTGTGCTTTCTAGTTCACAATTCATATGCAGCAAAAGTTGGTCCCTCAATAAAAGTTGTAATTAATTCGGGCAGTTACAGGTTCGTGGAGAGGACAAAAGTCAACGAATGACTTTTGTTCCCATCTGAACCTCAGATGGGGACTGTTTTGTTGTTGAAAATTTTTGTCCATGTCATGATATGATGTTATCTACTTATATAATATACATGCTGGTTCATCCCCCCGTGGCCGAGTAAAAAGTGCTGGAGAAAGATGCAGACACTATTGATGACGTGGATGTGGAAGTTTCAAGTTTCAACACTGTTTAGGAAAATTCAAGGAAGTGGACAATGACCTTCCAAGTGTGTTTTTTTTTTTTTTTTTTTTTGGGTATTTTTGTGAGTTGAATCTAAAACATCTGCACTTGGAGAGACAATAAAGAAAAGACAGGAGATGGCTGAAGCTGCTGTGCTCTATACTGTGCAAAGACTTACAGATTTACTCGGTCAAGAAGCAGTGTTCGTACATGGAGTTAGACATGAAGTCGAGTGGCTGCAAAGAGAATTGACAAGAATGAAGGGTTTCCTGAGAGACACGGATCAACATCAGGACAGTGATGATGGTGTACGCCGCTGGGCATCTGAAGTTCGAAATGCTGCTTACGATGCTGAGGATGTTGTAGACACCTTCATGCTCAAATTAGCTGATGAAGGAAGAGGATTTTTGGCTTCTGTGAAGAAGTATGCTTGCATATTAAACCGAGGGGTGAATCACTATGGTGTTGGTCGGGATATAGAAGCTCTGAAGGAGAGGATCATTGATATATTTCGTAGTTCAGAAACTTATGGTATTAGAACCATCAGCTATATAGAAAGGAGCAGCAGTGTGGCAGAACGGTTCAGGCATATAAGAAGGACCTCATCTAATGCAGGCAACGAGCTAGTTTTTGGTTTTGAGGAGAATACAAAGGCGTTGATCAAGCAGCTGCTTAAGGATGAGCAGCAACGTTGTGTGATTTCGATATTGGGCATGGGTGGCTTGGGAAAAACGACTCTGGCTCGAAAGCTCTTTAACTCTTGTGATGTGAAAGGGAGATTTGATTGCCATGCCTGGATTTGTGTTACACAGGAGTATACGACATGCGATCTTCTTCAGAAAATAATCAAATCCTTTCAGAAGCCCAAGATAGAGGATTTGGAATTGATGGAAAGGATGACAGAAGACGACTTGGAATGGCATCTTTATGAGTTCTTGGAAGGACGGCGATACTTGATGGTTATTGATGATATATGGCATAAAACAGTCTGGGAGAGGTTAAGAAGAGCCTTACCAGACAATGGGAATGGAAGTAGGATCATAATAACCACTCGCAATGAAACTGTTGCTACGATCACAGATGATAAGAACTTTGTTTACAGACTCCGGTTTTTGAATCAAGAGGAGAGCTGGAAATTGTTCTGTAAGAAGGCCTTTCCAGATGCAGCTGATGATGGTCAGGAAACTAATTGTCCTCCAGGACTAGAGAAGTTGGGAAGACAAATGGTCGAAAAATGTCGCGGTCTACCACTTGCGATTGTAGTATTGGGTGGTTTGCTATCAAGAAGAAAGCCACATGAGTGGCATACAGTGAAGAGCCACCTATGGTGGCATTTGACACAAGATTCAGATCATGTTGCGCCTATATTAGCCTTGAGCTACGATGAACTACCATATCAGTTGAAGTCGTGCTTTCTATATTTGAGCCTTTTCCCTGAAGACTCTGTGATCGAAACAGAAAAACTGATCCGTTTGTGGATAGCAGAGGGATTTATTCCACATGGAGAAGAAGAAATGGAGGATGTTGCTGAGGAATACTTGAAAGAGCTCATCGACAGAAGCATGATTCAAATAGCTGAAAGATGTTTGTATAAGGTCAAAACATGTCGAATCCATGATCTTATACGAGAACTTGCAATCAAGAAAGCCAAGGCATTAGAATTTCTTGATGTGCATGATGGGAAAGCAAATCTTTCTTACTCTTCTACATCATTGACTCGGAGAATAGTTATTCCTTCTGGAAACAAGAAGTACATTTCATTGATGCATTTATATCCAAGGCTAAGATCACTATTGTTTTTCAACCCTGATCGTGAGTCACTTGACTTGAAGCATCTGCAAACTATATGCTCAAGGCTCAGATTTCTAAGGTTGCTAGATATGGAGGATACTAGAATTGAACACAGTGGAAAAGTTTTTAGGCTTCCTGATTCGATTGGAAAACTCATTCACCTGAGGTACTTTGGATTCAAATGTAGTAGCATTGTGGAGTTCCCATCATCCATAGGCAACCTGCGGAGCCTAAAAACCCTGGTTGTCACTGGTAACTCTTGCTGCAAGCTGCCTTCTCAGATACGTAGGCTTCATCAATTAAGACATCTCATAGCTTGTCCTCTAGGGCACCTTCAGATTAGCACATTAACAAGCCTCCAGACTCTCAAGTATGTAAAGTATCAACAGTGGGTAGAAATTGATGCAAGGAATTTGATTAATCTTCAGGAGTTGGAGATACGCGAGATACCTTATACTAACATGAACTTCATAATGCAACTGGATAACATTCGGTCTTTAACATTGCAGACAGATACAGCCTTTAATACACTGCTTCCCCTTTCTCAATGTCGGAATCTTATCAAACTGAAGTTGGAAGGAAAAATTGATATTCTACCCAGAAGTAGTGATGAGTTTCCACCAAATCTTTCCATCTTGGTCTTATATGGTTCATTACTCAAGGAAGACTCAATACAAATATTGGAAATGTTGCCGAGCTTAACTATTCTTCACCTGGGAAATAATTCCTTCTCTGGAAAGAAAATGGTTTTCTCTGAAGATGGATTTTCTCAACTCCAAGTTCTACGGCTTTCTTGGTTGCGTTTTTTAGAGACGTTGGATGTGGAGTCAGGAGCTATGCCTAGGCTCAAATATTTCAGCATTGAAGACTGCAACAATCACTTGATGATCCCAGAAAGATTGAGAATGCTCCCACTTCCACAAGAATGGTAATGCCACACAAGATGCCTGGTCAAAGCACCATTTGGCACTTGGCTTCATGTGGGTGACTTTTATTTTCTCTACAGTATGTGTGTGGTTTCATCAAGTGTTTGCATTTCAGAACATGTGCATCTAATGTATCCATGCTTAACTACATTCATTGTCTACTATGTGATGGCTTCTGAGTCCAATTTTGGCGTTTTTACATATAATGACCAATTAGGATCTCATATTCCTTCCATATTAATGCCAGTTGCCTAAAGTTGTCATTCTTTGACCATAATGTTAATAGAAAATGCCAGTTGGCTAATGGCTATCTCAGTACACAGACTACTAGGCTTAGTTACACATCAGAATAGTCAACTATCAGCTTTTCCTCTTCTTGTTGCCATTAGTGCTGATATTCATCATAGCTGCATATTCTTCCAGTGGAAGTTACAGCTTTTGGCTTCTGCACCTCGATGGCAGTGGATTAATGCAGCAGGGACAGGGATGATGGTTCTTTTAGTGTTGCTTTTTTATCATTCTTCATTTCATTCAAAATGGTTTGCAGAACCTACAAAAATGACTTCATAGCGCATTTATTGTGATGGTTGTTCTTTTGATTCTATCGGCGTGTTTCCGTTTATATATATTTATAATATTTAAAAAAAAAAATTTATATTATTAACTTTTCTCCAACGTGTTCGTGTCCTAATTATTTAGAAAATAATGTTACTCGTGTATATGTTCGTGTCCATATCCGTATTCGTGCAACCTAGATTATGTCTGGATGCTTTATATCATTGAACATATATTTTGATCCATGTAACTAAAACCCCAAATCACAGTTATGTAAAATATATTTTCTGCTAGTTACATACCTATTATATATCACTTAACATTCGAGCATTACATACCCTATATATAGTGTTGACGGTTGATTTTCATTTCAGGGGTAATTCGTGAAAATCATTCATTGAACAATCATCCCTCAACTGTAAATTTGTTTGGTTTGGGGACCAAATGCAAACAAACGTAGTTCGGCGGGATGGACCCGACCTACATCCACGGGCACAAAGTAAAATGAAGTTTTTATTAGGACCTCGGGTCAGACCAACCTCTCTATCTCTCGCTTACACGCATGACCGACCTCTTACTAGTTATTGCTTACAATAAGTTTTTTTGCTCTCTATTACAAGTGAAGAGATCAATTAGCCAACCATTTACAATGAGTTCTCAATCCCCTTATATACTAGAACAAACTTCACTGTTACGCTGACTCCGTGACGTCAGTCACGTGAACCTGCCATCTGACACAACTACTCTGCCACCTAAATCTCATTAAGCCATGCTAATTTACCCTATGCTACACGCTTCAGCCCATATGCCAACTTGCGTCCCAACTGCTCCTACGTGATTGAGTGTGTCAGTCAATAAACTCGTAGCCCTGCTCCGTCCCATCAGCCGCCAGCCTATTTCTGTCTCATCAACCCTTGGGAAGCCCAAACTTCCATTTAGGCTTACGTCGCCCATCTAAGAACACAATGTCGCAACCCCGACCAACATCCTCGGTTCGGTCCGACGGAATAAGTAACATCCTCCATTGCATCTACTAACTGGTTGGGTCGGTGTGCCGAGACTCACGGCGTTTGGTCTGACTTCCTCTCATTTCCTCGATCGGGTCTGATCTGCTGAGTCGATTCTGATTTCAAAGGCTGACACGAGGCTCTGAATGCCGAGTCTGATGATGAGGCTGCTCTGAGAGTCTGATACTGGGCCGGACTTGACCACCTCGGGTCAATTTTCATAAATATTCCAGTGCTATCGAGTCTGATACTTCCTTATAAGGTCGGGTCAGTTTCCCAACCTATCCTCTAGTTCTGCCCCCGGTTGCCTCGCCGTACCTCGGGCTCGAGCCCCTCTGTCTGACCTCTCATCCTCACAAGGACCTTAGACTTTTATCTGTCAAGTGTAAAATTCACTTTACCCTTCCTTGGGATTTTGACTTCATGGGGGCTGAAAACCACCATCAACATCTGATCCATTGTTCTCGATATCAACGAGTAAGTGAGTTGGTGCCGGGAACTAAACAAAGATGGTGGTGCACGAAGCCGAAGACCGATCTGACGTCCTCGGGATGATACTCTCATGGGCTCCCTACATTGCTCCAATCTGATGTCTCGTGGTACCTTTCCAATGCTTGGAATATTTTTTGAAGAAACAACTTCCCTCTCATGCTGATGTTCAATCCTGAACAAGCCCATAATCTCAAGTCTGTCCTGTCTCATAACGGGTATCACAATTGCAAGCTTCATTGCCTCTTGTGAAAATCCATGTCGGGTTCAAGACCCTGATCTTGCTTCTCAGCTTCTGATTCATAGCTGGTCATCTCTTCCACGGCTTTCTCGGACGGAAGAAGTGGACTTGAACTAACTTTAGTCGGTCCATCCTTTTGGCTTTGCTCAAAGAAACCCACCTTATGCCACCTCAGGCTGATGCACGCTATTGACATGCTGCGATCTCGGAAGAGGTTGATATGCAAAACAAAACATAGGGCACTATGGAAAGCTCGCATCGGGCTATCACATAGCAAAAGGGGCTTCGGCGAGACGTAACCCAGCCTCGAGCTGAAAATAATGTTTCGACCACAAGGGAATGTTCCCTCTTTGTGCCATCAACACTGGCCATGGGGGAGAAACTCCACCCCATGCCAACGAAGATAATAAGGCATCGGTGGGACGTAACATGACCACGAGCCATCAAATCACCATAGCCTCGGCGGTACGAAAGCAAACCCGAGCCATCAAACTTCTTTCCAGGTCTTAACCGCGAGGGAAGATTTTCAACCTCCGTAAATCTCCATGGAGACCGGAAATGGTGTCCTACTTACAATCCAAATGTCCCGGTGAACCGCGCTACGGGTCGAAGGGGTGGCCAACGCCATGAGACTCTCCCAATGTTAAGCAAGCCCTTAGTCTTCAAATGCCACAGATACCCTCAGGCCTTCCCGTGTTATGCTCATACGGATCCAAAATAGGATGGTCAGTGTCACGAGGGCAATCTGCCTCCCCGTGTTCAGCATACCCGAGGATACAAAATGAGATGACTAGTGTCACGGGGACAATCTCCCTCCCCATGTTCGGCATACCCGAGGATACATAATGGGATGGCCAGTGTCACGGGGACAATCTCTCTCCCCGTGTTCGACATACCTGAGGATACATAATGAGATGGCTAGTACCACGAGGGCAATCTCATTCCCCGTGTTCGGCATACCCAAGGATACAAACACCACAGAGGCCCCTATGTTCAAGCTCTCCAAAGTCATTGGGTGTTGAAAATCTAGCCCGAGGGTTCGATAATGACACTAGGGATTGGTATGCCACAAGTTTCGCACCTTTCCCGCACGTCCTTCGCTCCTTTATATGTCTCTCACAAGAAACAATATAGATGAACAAGTTTTTATTATATAAAAAAAATGAAAAACCTATTTATATGTCTGGGATCTAATGTCCATCTTACAACTCTTTGAGGGTCATTTTAGGAGAGGCTCAATTGAAAATATCCCATAGCATCTGATGACTGTCTTCATTAGCGTTGTTCGGCCTTCCCAGCCACTTGGTCTATGCACTCGTTCAGATATCCGTTCTTTAACAAGTCTTCCACTTGCTCCTGCAGGTCTCTACATTGTTCCCTGATGTATCCCCTTGCATTATGGTGCATCTAGTAAGCCTTGTTATTTCTCTTCTCATTTATAAACTTCCTTAGGTCGGGCTCAGTCAATAGACCTTTATCCTGGATTTCCTGAACTATCTGGGCTAGGGGTCTGTTCAGGGGGTGTACACTGTCCCTCTAGCGACATGGTTTACCTGGGCATGTGGCCTTCTCTCTTGCGTTGCATTATTTTGAGGTATCAGCATTAACTCCTTCTGCCTCGGGACCGGTCTCCTCAAGTCTCTGCCCAAATCCTGCTGATTTTCCGGCCTGAGTATTTTCATTCTCTAAGTGGCCCTTCCTCGAGCGATCTTCTCCTCATCCTTCATTAGTACAAACTTCATTGCCTGCTCCAAAGCCGCTGCATAGTCTGGTATCTATTGGATCCTCAGGTGAGACAATAACCTCCCGACCTTGAGGACCTATTTGAAACTTTCCAGCATCTCTGGGGACTCATATGCCCCAACCTCTAATACCAGACTGTGATATCTATTGACAAAGCTTTTTAAAGACTCGTCGTCTTTTTGCTTTATCAACCGCAATGACCCCATCATCTTCATCGGCACGTAAGTCCCTTTGAAGTGCCGCACAAATGATCACCTCAACTGCGCTAAGCTACTGATACTCCCTGGGGTCAAGTCCCAGAACCATAGGCTGGCTGACCCGCCCAAGGTTAGAGAGAACACCTTGCAAATATCCTCTCTGACCATCCCCTGGATTTTCATTAACAGAACTAACTTCTCAATAGAAGACTTGTTCATGCTGCCTTTGTAAACATACATGGAAAGCATAGCGAATCTCATTGGAAACTCCATTGCCATCACTTCTCTCGTGAAAAGGGACGTTGTTTCTATGTCTTGGTAGCCCTCATTCCCCCTTTCATGTTTTATTCCCATTTTTCATCTCCTTTCGAAACCACCTCCTCATCTGGTTCTGGGAACTGTCACGCTATCTCCCACGATTTTCCCCCCGTCTTCCACTCCAAGAGTGATACTTTCCATAACTGGGGACTTTATGTCCTTCCCCCGGGGGTCGTTCCAGGTTGATTTCTGCAAAACATTGGTTGTTGCTAGAGGACTCCAGAATTTGTCTGCCTTCCTCTTTTTCCCACAACTCTCCCGACGGTACGGCTTCGACAATGACTACAGATCTCATTTTATGGGCACTCCTCTTCCCATTTTCACCATCTTCATCTGCTCCAGCGATCATTTTCCCTCTCGTTATTTCTTCTTTCCTCTGGCTAAGGCCTGCTTCTTCTGTTTTCTTTTCTAACTTCTCCATCATGGCCTTTATGAAGACCTGAGTTGACTCTCTCTCTTTCCGAGCTTATTCCCTTTCTTTTCGCATAGTTTCCTCCATTTTCTCCATCCATTCCGTCGTCGAAGCCTCTGAAGATCTATGGTTCTCGTCTTCTGTCATCGTCTCAACATGTTTGCTACTTCTTGTACTGTTCCCCACAGACGGCGGTAACTATTGACGACTGATTTTCATTTCAGAGGTAATTCGGGAAAACCACTACTCGAACAATCATCATTCAACTGTGAATTTATTTGGTTTAGGGACCAAATACAAACTTAGCAAAAGATGAGAAAATACACAGACAAAACAGATGATTTAACGTGGTTTGGCGGGATGGACCCGATCTACATCCACGGGCACAAAGAAAAATGAAGTTTTTATTAGGACCTCAGGTCAGACCGACCTCTCTATCTCTCGCTTACATGTCTGACAGACCTTTTACTAGTTCTTGCTTACAATAAAATTTTTTTGCTTTGTGAAGAGATCAATTAGCCAACCCTTTACAATGTGTTCTCAATCCCTTTATATACGAGGACAAACTTCACTGTTACGCGGACTCCGTGACGTCAGCCACATGAACCTGTCATCTGACACAACTACTCTGCCACCTAAATCTCATTATGTCGTGCTAATTTACCCTCTGCTACACGCTTCATCCCATGTGCCAACCTGCGTCCCAACTGCTCTTATGCGATTGAGTGTGTCAGTCAATAAACTCGTAGCCCTGCTCCGTCCCATCAGCCGCTAGCCTACTTTTGTCTCATCAATCCTTGGGAAGCCCAAACTTCTGTTTAGGGCTTACGTCGTCCATCTAAGAACACAATGTCGCAACCCCTACCAACATCCTCAGTTCGGTCCGTCGGAACAAGTAACATCCTTCATTGCATCTACTAACAGGTCGGGTCGGTGTGCCGAGACTCACGGCGCTTGGTCTGACTTCCTCTCATTTCCTCGACCGGGTCTGATCTGCTAAGTCGATTCTAATTTCAGAGGCTGACACGAGGCTTTGAATGCCGAGTCAGATGCCAAGGCTGCTCTGAGAGTCTGATACTAGGCCGAACCTAACCACCTAGGGTCAATCTTCACAAATGTCCAGTGATGTCGAGTCTGATACTTTCTTATAAAGTCGGGTTGGTTTCCCAACCTATCCTCTAATTCTGCCCCGGGTTGCCTCTCCGTACCTAGGGCTCGGGCCCCTCTGTCTGACCTCTCATCCTCACAATGACCTTGAACTTTTATCTGTCAAGTGTAAAACTCACTTTATCCTTGGGATTCTGATTTCTTAGGGGTTGAAAACCACCATAGTATCAAGAAAAATAGACAGATACTACACAAAAATCAACAGCGACATAATGAAGGCAGCGACACCCCACGTCCGGCTCCCCTCCGATGGCAGGTGTGCGTTTGTCCCATGGCGACGAGGCAAAGAACATGTCAGCATTATCCCATGACGATAACCAACAAAAGAGAATTATTAAAACTACTGGGGTTGCGAAAGAATCCAACTCATTTGTTCTTCAGCATTCTCCGCAACAGACTCATAGTTTTACCATGAAATGCTGAGAAGGATTAATGTTACTGCTGTGATTAAAGAGTAGTGGATCTATGGTATTGGACTCGAAGTGAATGAATCAAAGACGCTGTTTCTTCTGTAATGAGCCATCTGGGCATTTGGTTTTGAACCTTTTTGATCAATTGAAGAGGTTGTTGAAAGTTGAAGAAAGTGTGGGGAATTTATGGCATGATAAAGTTGATGTTGATAGGAATGGGGAATTTTTTTTTTTTTTTTTTTTTTAAATATGGGGCAATTTGATGGTCGTAAAAGTATAAAATGTGGATTGACTTTAAATTATTAAACAATAAATCAAAATCTACCGATCATAATTTATTAAAAAAAAAAACTGGTGTAAATTGAAACTTAACAACGAATCCAAATAAAAAAATATAAGCTCATAATTGGTGCTACCCAAAAAATTGGGTCGGTTAATTCAATAAGAAATGGGAGTTAGCACTCGATTTCATTGGCACGGTCCACCAAATACATGAGGGAAGCAGATGAATAAAAAATTCTTGAGAAAACCTTTCATTTATCTATCATTATAGACCATACCCGCCATATTATATGTGGAGTTTGCCCATGAACCGTCTCTTATCTTTCGAATTATCACAACATAGGTAGATGCCCCGAGTATGTAGTCTTGCTTCTATCTATCTGTTGACCAGGGCCTACCTCTCGCAAGAAAGATGTCTTCTATGTGCCCAATGCTCACTCTCCTCAACTTCGTCAATCCTGAATCATTCCAATACAAATCTATCAGGATTCGCCAGAAGCACTTAAAAGGAAGAGGAATCGTTTGCATGCAGCATCCTTTCCTTCTTTCATTATCTTTGCCACCACTACTATTCCCACTTCCACTACTTAAGGTTACAAATAAATTATTTAGGGGAGCATTCTGGACCATAGAAGATATCATTTTCAATTATTTTACGATATTTGACTTTGAATAGAATGAAAAATTAAACAAGAATGTTGATAAAAATATTATATGGACAAGATCACCAGTAATGGGGATCTTGACTCGAGTATTAAATGCTCTCTCTCATTTTACAACAATTATATAACAAACCCAGAATCAGCACAGAAACCACCTAAAACGACAACACAACCTGCATTTTTCACCTTATCTAAAGAAACCTCAAAACGACAGCAAGAGTCCGCAACTCCACGAGCTCCTCCATAAACCACCACGCACAGCTCATGATCATGTCCAAAATTGACAATACATATAGATGCAGCTAAATGTCCAATAATCTGAGTAATAAAAATTGTGATTTAATTATCGATAGAGAAATGGTTTTGGGGGCTTAAGACTGAAGAATCTTTCATATAATAGCTCTTCTACATGCATCTAATTCATTTGTGGAAACTCTTGCACTGAATTTTTTCCATAAGCAGGCATAAATGTGAAAATTTATCATACTTATTCCAAGCATACTCACATTTTCTTACATCATCCTAGAGATTCAAGTGTGAAAAGTGAAAAATTATCATACTTATTCTAAGCATACTCACATTTTTCTAAAAAAAAAAAAAAAGCATACTCACATTTTCTTTTCTTACATCATCCTATCATACTTGTTATACAAATTTTTATTGTCTAAAACCTATTAACCTAATCTGTAAACATTTTACATTTAGAATATTTGCCATTTTTTATCCATATACTTTTTGATCAACCTAAGGCCTCCTCAACACTGCTGTTAAGTCTCAAATCCTTTTACCACCAACCTAAAGATGTCTTTAGACTTTTGGCTGTGCTACAATATTTTATCATTCATAAAAAAACTTAACACTAACAACAATTTTGGTACAAAATCTAGTCACCTGCCAGGAGCTTAACCAAAAATTGTTGCGCCTGGTTACTGATCAAGAGAATGGAGCATCTTGAATAATGATTTATGGCTGCATTAAATTTGACAACCAAGAAGCTGCAAGCATCATGTCTCTGCATAAACACTATTATCTCACGATACCATTCAAAACTGTTAGAAGCATTGATGTGTCCCAACATAATATTTGCCAATATGTTCCACCAGGAACAAATCAGACCTTTCCTTCATATCGGAAATTCAGTTTGTAATCATGTTGCAAAGATGCCAGAGTGTTTCTGCAAGGACCCTCTGCAAAAACAGATACAGTGCACGATAATTAGGTCATAGAAAGATGTCCTCCTTTACATGATGCATTTAAAATCCTAGTAATTCCAGGATTGCATACCTCCAAATACAGTATGAAGATATTGAAGGTCATCTGCAGAGCAAGCATCTATTAAAGCATATACACCTGGTTTCAGAGCTTCATCTATCTCCCTGACAATCAATTTACAAAGAAGTCAATTTGTTGTGCACAAGGTCTAGCATTTCATTTGAACAAAGAGAAAACGCTTGACAGTACCTTTTGATTCCAGTTTTAAGGGGACCATATCCTGAGTAAATCCATATGTAATTGGATAAGAATTTGAAAGAATGCTGGCCAAAGACGTCCTTTTGCTGTCTAACCTGAAAAATATATAGAATAAATTGTAAATTCGGTCATTCAGTGTCAATTGCTTCTTTCTTTAATCATGTGCCGAGCAAAGGTTGAAACTTGTTTGTCAAGGCGGCAAAGGTGGAGGAACAGATAGGCGCCATTCCTTGACACCTTAGCCTACATCCAACAAATGTGAAATGCCTATCCAAAATGGTAGCAGAGTAGCTATGTTTAAAGAGGAACAAACTCTTCAAACAAATTTAGATCATATATACATAAATTTAGAATAACGGAAATAGCCGAAATCTTGAACTGGTAGCACAGTAGCTATGTTTAAAGAGGAACAAACTCTTCAAATAAATATGCATATATTTAGAATAATGAAATAGCTGAAAATCTTGAACAATGTATCCAATATTTTAAAATATGTCTTCTGCAAAATCTACACCACATACCTCTTCGTATATCCTTCTTAGAAAACAAGCACATTTTACACCCTCCTGTACTTCCCAGGAAAAGTAACCTTTTCTGACTACTAAATCAGTATCCACCGTCTCCAAGCAATGAAGAAGAACACGTACGGATTCTTCAAGTAGAGCAATGCACCTCTCACTCTCACTAGAAATTACACAATAATGAGAACATTGTATGATGCCTAAATTCATAGGGAAAAAAAAAGAAAGAAGAAATAGAAGTACAAAGAACATGCAGGGCAACCATGAATAAGAAAATCATCAACCTGCAAATCTGATGTCCACAATCCACATTTCATAACGAAAAAAGAGATTACTATACAGGGAAAGGCATTTGACAAGAACTTATAAAGGAAAGGCATTAAAACATATATTACCAAACTAGGCAACAAATGAGTCAAACAAAAAATTTGTAAATCACTAAATCCTTCCATTTCACAAATGACAAACCTAGTCCACCAAAAGAACTCAAAAGCTCGAGATCCAACCAAATGGTCAGTGGTGTTATCATCCTTTCTACCAAAGACTTGTTGAAATTCAAATCTTTACATGGGCCTTGGTCTTAGGCAAAACCAGTATTAAAGAAGTCATTATATAAAGCATACAAATATGTACCTTGGTCAATGCAGGAAAATGAACAGAAAGAACTAAGCATTTTTTTTTCCCGAATTAATATGCAATATTAGTTGCTGAAAAGGAAAATTAATCAGAACTTCAAAAACTGAAGGGAAAAAATCATAGTTGTGAATTTTCTCTTATACAGTCTCTTGTGTCTTCCAAGTCTATAATGAAGAATCTAACAGCTGATTTAACAAGATATGTATAGCCTAGTCCTCTCATGTTTTTTTTATCCCCTTTCTGGTCATGTTTTATGGAGTGAAACAAGGAGGCGGAACTCACCTTTTGTGATGCTTCAGAATCGTATATAGTAGCCTGCAGCATGCGGCAAACAGGTTTATTAAGAATTCTCGATCCACAGCAGCGGAATTCAGGCATACCACCGTATCACTATTTTGAACATCCAAAAACAATGCAGAATTGGATGGAACTGGAGCCTCTGAAATGCTAAGCTGACGGATACCTTGGAAAATTGCTGCTGGGATGCGTAGAGACTGCGCTACATGCCATGAATCCATCTGAAACAGAGCATGTTTTCCAGAAACTCTTGTCAGCACCTCAATGCACATAAGTATGACCGAACCTGGGTCTGGACCATTTTCCTTCACATAGTTAATTCGTTTCTCATAAAAAATTAATGGACTCTGCAAGTGCACAATTATGTTGAACAATGCAGCAATCAAGTTCTGAATGTGCCTTTTGACCACATTTAGCCGTTTGCGACCTATAACACAAATCAATGGTCAGAACAAAAATGTATGGATTAACTGTACAAAAATACTAATAAAAATAATTTGGGAAAAAAATAAAAAGCAAAGGGGGAGAGTTTCAATAGCATCAGCTGGGCTGAGCAGCATTTATTAAGTTGGATATGTACTTTCTCATTGCTATATAATTTTAATTACTTCACATTTACATAATTAGAAAAGACTCCTTTTTTGAGATGCCACAAGGAATAGAAAATCACCACTTAGTCTTTACCATGGCATTTAAAGCACACAATTGATGATCAAATTTTTCATTTGTGGATATTACATATAACTTCCTCTTTGAGAATTCACTATGCTTTCTATTATAACTTTTCTGTTACAACTTTTCTATATACCTCTAAGTTGATGCAAGAGCATTAACTTTAGTTAACGGACGGTAGTTGTGACTACAATCTATCCTATATAAAGTGAATGCATTATGTCCTATGTGCTAAAAGAGCTGAACTTTCAATGATAGACTTGACAATTTGACATTGGGAGGCTACTAAATGTGGCATTCACTTGCGCAATCTGCAAAGTTACATGGAGCTTGAACACCCTGAACCAAAAAATACTACCAGAAGCAGTCAATGGAATAATCAGAGATGCTTTAGATTTTATAATAAGATGATGTCATCTGTATAGTTACCAATGATCATGATAGATGAACTGATCGAACATTACCTTGGGCGTACTCTAGAACTAGATCCAAGCAGTCAATACCAGCTGCAACGATTGAAGAAACCTTGCCACCATCTCCATTT
This sequence comes from Zanthoxylum bungeanum, assembly GCA_019454045.1. Taxonomy (NCBI): domain Eukaryota; kingdom Viridiplantae; phylum Streptophyta; class Magnoliopsida; order Sapindales; family Rutaceae; genus Zanthoxylum; species Zanthoxylum bungeanum. The sequence continues at coordinate 6,261 of SKCR01014152.1, read as the reverse complement.
CCAGTATTTATTTCATAGATCATTGTGCCGCCTTCCTGCACTCCTACTAGTGCTCTCTCTATAGCTTGTACTGCAGATAACAGATGTAAATCCGATGGTTTCTGTATGAGCATTTTAAAAGACATCCTCAACCTTGATTTAAACTCATCCACGCAGGGGGGCCCATGTGAAAGAGACACTTCAGATAAGCCTGCACTCTCATCAAGTATCTTAGTACTAGACTCTCTCTCATGAGATGCTAAAGTAGCCTTTTTACCCTGCAAATAAATGCACTTTCCTATTGCTCTCAAGTGCAACTCTATCAGCTCAGCATACACATTTCTAGTCAAGGTAGGATTAGTTAAAGGAAAGTGGCACCCTAATTCTTCCAGATACCCGAGAACACCATCCAACCAAACAAAAGTAAATGGTTGTGGCACCTCCACCATGTCTGCCAACTGCAACAGCAAGAATTTTGAAACGCCAACAGAAGTGGGCACCAAGCTTGAAGAAAAAGGAGTGCCACTAATCTGCAGGTTTAGCCTCAAAATAGCAGAGCCCGCAACTAATAGCTGCCTCAGCAAATTTGCTGCTTCAGGATATTCGCCTTTCAGCAAGCCTCCTAATAAATGTCTTTTTAAACATTGTAGCTTAATCAAATCACCCTCTGTCAGAACACTGGCAGGACAGTTTACATCTTCCAACTGTGACCGATTGTTTCCAACGCCAGCAATCGTTAAGTCACTGTCAATATTAAAAGATGCTGAGCAGGTCCTTGCTTCTAAAATTTGATTCTGTTTATCACACATACTCTCTGTCTCAGAATCAGAACATTCAAGTGAAACCTCCCCTGAACTTCCAGGTGGCTGATCATCCTCAACAACCAAAATGCCTAAAAAGGAGCTAATAAAATCAGCAAAAACCTTAACATTAAGGTTGATTTTGGAGATAGCTTCGCTTTTCCTCCATGAAAATTTCACGTTATCTCTACTTTCTGCATCAATGTGATTGACCACAGAAGCTAGGCCCCACACAATCCCATTAAAGCAAGAAACTACACAAGATAATTGATTCAAATTGACAACTTCCAGAATAGCCCCCGATTTCCCATCACAAACGGCATCCTTCAAAGACACAAGTAAGCTCTGTGCCTGTTCCTCTAAACTCTCCAGGACAAGCAACATACTTTTCCAAGTTACAACATCTTTGGAGGAATCCACACATGGACCACTTTCCTTTAAGTGATTATTCTCATGGGCAACATCAAAACTGGGTTGTTCTTTAATATGCTTCTCAGAATGTCTAAAAGAATTAATTGCACTACTAAAGTGGTATTTGCTTAATGTCAGGAATATGTAGGATGTGTGGTCCATCAATGAAAATATCATATCTCTAATTTCACGAACGAGTTGGTCTGAAACTGCTCCTTGAAGCCCAATCACCAGGACCACCGACTTAAAAAGCCACAAAACAAAATCTGAACCCTCAGAAAGCATCGGAATAAGTGACGATTGACTACACTCTGTCCTCTCTCCACAGGATGCCATAATTATATTTTTCATGGTCCTCCGGCAGGACACAAACAATCTGAAGAATTCGTAACGATTATTGGAGAACAGCGCACCCTCACATTGCCTTAAACTGCCAACCACAATCCTGAAAAACAGAGAAACGTATGTTCATAAAAATTATGTATCTCAGCACCAAAAACTAATCAAGAGCTAGACAGAACAATGAAATATAACATGTTGCAACATTCATATCATGTATTTACTTATCCTGCAATAGAACGTGCATAACACTTTAATGTCACAATAACAACTTATCTGTACTTAGATATCTGATTTAAATCATCTAGATCTGTATTTATCAGTCCTTATTTTTAGACTTTCAACCATATTTGAAATCCCATCTCTTGGTACTGTCATTTCCACACACATACCACTACAAATTTCTAAATATAGCTGGCATACATCTTCAGTTCACAAGATGAAACTGGTGTTGAAAGATATTTCTTTCTTTATTTCTCTTCAAGGAAATAAACCTTGGATCTCAATTCGACTTTGTTAATCCTTGTTTTCATCAAACAAAACAAACTCAAAGCTTTACAAGGAACAGCTTAGACATGGAAATAAATTATGGGGGTGCAATCATATCAGAATGGAGAGTCATTATTAAGATACACAGCAACCTTTTAATACTTAAATCTCTAATTCTGAACTAGAGTCTCAGAAAAGCATATCATAGCTCGTCTCACCATCTTAAGCTTTTAAGATGGTAAAACTTCCTAGCCTTTCTGCCTATAGAGCGCGCACAGTTTCACACGTGTCAATAAGCTCTCACAAGTAGCTGTGCCTGAAATCTGATAAAGTGCACAAATAGAAGTTTTTCTATTTCTGTAACAGTTGTTTGATACACAAATTTCAGAGGAAAACCTATGCAGCAAGCAAATATTAATCACTATCACTGTCATTATATCTTGAATTTTCAGTAATACCAAATGGCCAATTTATCATTTATTTTTCAGTGTATTTGCCAATTTATGATGTATACATCATATTCCTAGCTATCTAACGGCTGAACAAAAAAAATATAATACTGAGGCTAGGGTCTGTTACATAAACATAAATGCACCACAGCATCACATGATTAACTGTGACAGTAAGACAGAGAGAGTTCACCTTTCAAGGTTGAGTATATAGGTTACATAAAGTGAAAACGATCTTGAGTTCAAATATCCTTTCGGAATCCAACACAAAAGATTAAGCAAACTCTGAACGGCCTTATGTTCCTTGGAAATTCTTGTAGGCAGCTCATCAAATGACGGAGAAGATTTTGCCAGTGGAAAAGATTCACTTGAAACATGTTTTTTGCCTCCTAATGAATTTTCAAGATCACTCAAAACCTCTGTCCAATTAGGTGGTGAACTGAAATCAATATCCCCAACTGTAGAATCTTTAAACAGTGATATTATAGACTTCTCCAATATATGGCAAAACCTTGAGGCCATATGCCTGCGAACAAACTAGTAAAAGAGTCGGTGTGAACATTAAGTAATATAATATGTCCATGAAAATCTCAATATTTCATAGACTAGTGATAGGAATAATGTGTATATAAATGTTTGTGTATGTGTAAATATTTAACCACACACCTAAATACAAAGATGGCTACAAGCTTGCATGTCTGCAGACTGCAGGTGAGTGCGTGAGCGTGTGCGTGTGCGTGTGCGTGTGCGTGTGTGTGTGTTTGGGCTCACAAGAAAGGAGATTATGTAATTTACAAGAAATCCTTACTTTATGTTCATACAGAAATGAATCACCAAGAAGTTCCGATGAGATTTGATGCACAGTAACTTTCTTCAAACATGCAGCTTCTCTTGTGTGCTTTTGCACACGGGGAAAGCTGCTTGTCATACAAGGGAAGGAAGTACAAATTAGAAGTGAAAGGAAAATCTTCAACTTTTTAGAAGCAACATGAGTGCACCAAATATCAATATTTTGGCTAATAATCCACCAAATTGCAGTGGAAAATGACTTCTCATCCACATCACAAACGTCTAAAGTCCATTCTTTACTTCCATGAACCTCTTCGACATATTCATCCTCTAAAGATGCACCAGCAGTACTGGAGATCGCCAGCAGCTCATCGGTCACCAGGGAGACATATCCCATCATAAAATCAGCAAGACCTGCAGCCTCTTGATTCAGAATTGAGATGTGCTTTCTACACTTTTTACATTTTTTCTCATACTTTGACAATTCAACATCCTCGAGCAAATTAAACTGGACCGCATTTTCATTTTTATGCAGTAAATACTCAAGAGACTTTATTTGCTTGTTCAGATCAACGAGCCTCTGAAGAGCCATAGCATGTAATAAGTAAATCAGTATGCAGCAATCTGCAACATTATCCTTGAGGTAAATGTCAGAAACAAACTTAATAACATCAACAAGAGAAACTGAAGGTTGGCCAATCCAAGAAAAATATCCCACAGTAATCCAATCAGTCTTCTCTATCCAATCCCGCCCAGAGTATGCCGAAAAGGAACCTCCCATTGCTGCTGATATCTTCTTGGATGTATCTGGGGGCAGGAGACTAATTACTTGCCTATATAAGCTTCGGCTGGACATGTACAGCCGAAAGAAGAACACAAAAATCCATTGAGTAGACAAACCATAATTATTCGCTGCCACCCCAATTTTGAAAGTTTGTCCTGTGACAGAAAAAAGGAACTCATTCACACTGTCAGGCTGCAGCTGTACCAGACTACCAATGCAAGGACAAACTACGGTCATCAGGTCCTTTATAGAAAACCCAAGAAGATTACTGTTCCCCATAGTGACATTCAGTGAATCTAGCACAAGTGCATACAATTCAGACAAATATCTTCCCAAGAGTTCTGCTTGCAGGTCGAAACCCCAAATGCCATGATCTCCTACTTTCAGTTTCTTGAATTCTTTCCTATCAGCCACTGCACAACTTTTCATCCATTCCATGGATTCCGATATATCTGCAGTTAATTGTCGAATACATCCACTTGCTTGCCCTTCTGGTATGGATTTAATCGCATTTTGAATGGATAATCTAAAGTCTTGTGAGAGTAATAGCACCCCCACTGATTTTGCAAATGTTTCACGAGGTATAGAATTCATGAAGGATTGACCAATTTCACCATCAATATCACTGTTGAATGATATTGAAAGCCTCACTGCTTTGCATAGAGCAAAAATAATATTATTCACCTACATTGGTTTGAAATTGTTAGAATAGTGCATGCAAATCAACTTCTAGAAGTAAACATTAACTTTCAAGGTTAAAAAGAAGACAGACACCAAATGGAGGGGAATGAGATAAAGTGTTAGCAGAATAGAAATAATGGAACACTCTTTAATCATAAAATAAAGGCCATCATACCCAGCCATCTCTCTGAAGCTCCACGGTATACAATCTATAAAGAAATGAATATGCAATGATCTGTAATAACTTGGAATGAGTATGAACATTGATTGCAAAAGAAATATTGAAACTATGGTAACGGTAAGCAATCCATTTTTCCGCCTTATACAGAAGACTAAATCACTAAATGCATGTCCATGCCAACCTGGAAAAGTAATTCTACTAACCTGGCGAAGTTCACTATAAAGATTAACCAGCTGGCATCCAACTTCCAGGGTCTGAGTAGTTAATGCGTGTTGATCAGGTGCATCGGCAAAAGAACGGCCAATCCCCAAGTGAGAAAGCATCATTAGCCATAAGGTTACTAAATCATGCCCAAAAACCTCATACTCAATATCTAAAAGATGGCCTACGGAAACTAAGAGCTCCTTGGCTAAACAAGTAAACATCTTCAGCATCCCATTATTCATATCATGTGTTGACAACTGAGGTAACTTGGAGGCCAATGAAATTATTGTATCATGAACCTTCTTTAAGAAATTAAGGCAAGCACCTTCAGATACATCCTCTGTTCTTACATAGACTTTTTCACGCATAAAGCTAGCAAGTAAATTATTAATAGAATTGAGTGTGCAATGAGCATCCAGCAACATGGGCCCCTCCACTATTTTAGCTTGAACATATCCACTCATCTCAGCCAGAAGGGGCTCCATAATCTGTACAAAAAATTCAAAAAGTGATTTTCGAGTTTCTGAATTCAAATTTCTTGAGGAATAACTCTGTTCTGGAAGAGCATTACTACTGCCAAATGTATCTCGAGATACATGACCTGATAAATTCCTTTCCATCTGGCTTGAAGCTCCAATTTTCCTGATTGTCTTGGTACCTTCAGAAAGAACTGAAGCTCCTTTCTGCTTTTTTACACGATCAACAAGCAAATGAAATAGTTTTCCTATACCATTCAACACCGACACTTTCTTTGAAACCATAATGCTTTCCAGTTTATCAAATAAATGTCTATGATAACTCTTAACAACAATTTGTGAACAGCCCAATTTTCCATCAAGGGATGCAAGATACTTTTCGACATTGTGTAAACCCAGAAATCCATCAATATGGGTTGGATGAAACAACCCATTACTTATAACTTCTTCAACCAACTTTAGTAAGCTTCTTATTGGACCAGGATTACTGTCGTCAACCTGAAAATGCACGAGACCCAAAAGATGCAGCAGTGGCTCAAGAAGTTTATCCACAAAATCACGAAATCCATTTTTCCGCATTGGGTGGACCCTTAAGAATCTCAAAAATGGCTCAAGCAGCAAGCAAGAGAACTGCAGGACAAAAGCACCAACATTGCCACCATCAAAATTCCGAGCAAAA